>CAEGAF010049904.1:0-26680 GCA_903067075.1 Micropoecilia bifurca
TTGGATGGATGGATGGATGGATGGATGGATGGATGGATGGATGGATGGATGGATGGATGGATGGATGGATGGATGGAATATCCTCATGATTTAGTGACAACAATGTGTTTTTTTATAAAACATCTACAGGGATTTTATGACATTGTAGCACAACCAAATTCAATCAGCTTAATATGATTATTTTAAATCCTTTTGAAAATGTGGAAATGTCCACACATTTTTATATGTCTTTATGCTGTACACTACATTCTATTATTTTGAACAAATAAAAATTAAGTAGTGTTGGAGAAAATAACAAATAAGGATGAGTCATTTCTTCACTCTCATCTGTCACTGTCACCACATTAAAAATGGTGGATGCTGCTTTGCTAATCGCCATGAAGGAGAGAAGTGAAGAAATGGCTGCGTGACAGATGGAGGGTTTTCCCCAGATGTGTTTTGCATACATTCAAGAAGGTTGAATTAAATTTAAACAGTCCTGGTTTTTATTTTGAGACCGGAAAGAAATGAACGCAGCCCTGTGCGTCTTGATGCAGGAGGTTAATGTGTGTCTGTACTCAGTTGTCAAATGTAATTGAAGGGAACAGCTTAAGAAAATGAGGTGGCGAGGATGAGGCCTTTAATTAGATCAAGATCATGGACAGAAATGAATTAGAATCACCGCTCTCATTACCCACAGCAAACTGGAGCAGCACAGCAGTGAATACATAGGAAAACTTTCATATCCCTGAGACACAGTTACCATGTAAATTGAGATTGTAAATAGGGGTGGCTTGTTGTTTATCTCATTACTGAGCTGGGATATATGAGCAAACCCATGGTTTTATTTGTATTAATCTGTGTATTTCCACACCCTGGTGGCATGTTTTCTCTCATAAACTCAGAGGTCTCATTATTTCTAAATATTGTTCTGTTTGTTAAAGGTCCAATAAGCTTGGCTGCAGAAAAGTACATGGAACACTAGAGCCATCTGGTGGTAAAGTAGCTTGAACGTACAAAGAGCAAATAAAGTAAAAAAAATGTTTACAGTTGTATCGAATTAGAAACTAATCACATAAGAGGTTTTTTCATTCATTCAATTCAAGTTAAAATCATAAAGATTCTTTACATTCAGGAGGATGAATTTCAAGCATTTATTTATGTTACTTATGATCATTAAAGTTTATAGCTAATAAAACCCAAAAAAATAATTTAATAGGGAATTAGAATATTACATGTGACCAATAAAAAAATTATGAGGAGGCATGTAAAGCATTTTTATTTATAGTAATTTAGGTAATCACAGATTGAAATAGCTTTTATGATTCTCACCATACCAACTGGAAAGAAAACAAATTTGTCCTTGACTGATAAGTTAAGGAAAGGTAACAATATATCCCTATGCTTGAAACTGGAGGAAACTGGAGGAAACAAACTGTTACTCCAAAACAAGACAGTCAGTTTTTCTGTTTGTGAGAAAGCAACAACAAACAGGGTTATACTTTACAAACATGATAAAATGGAGAGTGTACAAGGTTTCTTGTACACTTCTTGTATCAAGTGTACAAGAAGATACATTAAATGCTTGTTTTTGATTGTGGCTTTATAGCTGCATTGTTGGGTCTTGTCATTTTAATCTTTTCTGAATTTTATTAGCATCTAATTTAAAATAAAATGCAATTATTTTATAATGAATGAATGTATTATTTGTATGCTGAAGGAAAATTGATTGCTCTTGATAACAGAACCAACCAGGTATATTAACTAAGGAAACAAGTATTGCTTTTTCGCGGGTCCAAGAATTAAACATTCCTCTTGTAAGTGCATGTATATCAGTTCTGTCATCTGCATCCTTTTGACATGGTTTGCTTGGTTTACTTTTCCAAACCCTTCTGAATTATGTTTTTTAGTGGTAGCCAGAATTAGACGTCATTCTGGAGCAGGTAACAAAGCAAACATGGATTTTAGCAGATGAGGATGTTGTGTACTCTTAGGTGTGTGTAGTAGTGGCAAGTAGTTTTCAGTAAATGGAGCTTTATCATTTCTGATGGCCAACATTTTTTCCCTCGACATTGAGCAGAAACCCACCACAGTTTTGCCAAGTCAAAATGTCACGTTTACAGTCTACTCCCTTGGTTCACTCTATGATTTGATACTAGGATGTTGTTTTTAGCGAGTTAGAGAAATTGAGGTTTTCAATCAAATATGAAAGCGAGTATGCTGCCTGGAGCGATGGAAGATATCTGCAGCATTCAGCAAAAGGGGCTTGAAACCATTGTACCTGCACAAATGGATGTGTCAGTGAAGCAGAACAACAAAAGTCATTTTCAAGAGACTCAAGCAAAATTAGAGGGTATAATAATGGATTTGTTGAAGGGAGGCTGTAAAGTAGCTTTTTTCTTTCAGGTTGGCTATGTTTACAGCAATGTGAAAGAAGAAGAAGAAACACACAATATACCTGATTTATGGAGTCGCTGCCCGCCATGCGGCGGGCAAACATGTGACGCATTTATAAGGTTTGTAATAACATGGACAGCATACCGAGTTTTCATTTCAACTCTGTTGGACAGCACGGACTTCGAACTTTATAAAAGTGGTGTTTTTATATTGGTTTTGTGGTTATTTACTTCAAAATAAAGCCAGAAATATGTTAGGTAGAACGGAGACACACAGAGAGAGACGAGTGGGGGGATTTGGATACAGCAAGAGACTAGGGCGCAGTGATGCTGTGGATTTTACTAAGAGTGTTTCAATGGGGTCGCACAGTGGCACAGTTGGTAGAGCTGTTGCCTTGCAGCAAGAAGGTTCTGGGTTCAATTCCCAGCCCCAGCCTTTCTGCATGGAGTTTGCATGTTCTCCCTGTGCATGCGTGAGTTTTCTCCGGATACTCCGGTTTCCTCCCACAGTCCAAAACATGACTGTTACGTTAATTGGTCTCTCCAAATTGTCCCTAGGTGTGCATGGTTGTTTGTCCTGTATGTCTCTGTGTTGCTCTGTGAAAGACTGGCGATCTGTCCAGAGTGACCCTGCCTCTCGCCCGGAACGTTAGCTGGAGATAGGCACCAGCAACCCTCCCAACCCCACTAAGGGACAAGGGTGTCAAGAAAATGGATGGATGGATGTTTCGATGGGTTTTTTAGACTATGAGTGTGTTAGAGTTCATGATGTGTGCAGGGTTAGTAGTAGTTTTGCTAGCTGCCGCTACATGGCTTCATAGTGAGCTCTGACACACTGAGAAGAGAAAGAATGCGCGCCTAAGGGTTTTAAAGATGGTAACTCTTCGTGTATCGCATCTACTGTTTGTTTCATGGAATGCACTGTAAAATTTACTTCAACTTTAAAAACTGCACCAGAGAAGCATTGCACTCTCATAAACCAAGTCAGATAATTAGCCTGCCTGTGGCAGTTCTCTTCATAGAGCATATGTCAGACCTCCTCAGACAGCATTATGGTTCCGGTGCCCCAAACTGCAATTCTGTTGTCTTCAAATCAGTAGGAAGAGCTAATAAAGCATCTGTGTTCCTTACATGTCTGTGGCTTAAACTGTTGTTTTGTGTTAGCAGCTCAGCTGGGAGAAGCAGTGGGGCACATTGAGAGCATGTCATTACAAAGAGATTTGACACTTCCAGTTCAAAGGGAAGATAGGAAATTTCTGCAGCATCCATGTTAGCTTTAAATCACAGGTACGGTTCCAGCAAGCGCACATTTTGTGTAATCATTTAAGATGAGAATGATCGGTTTCCATTGTAATGCTCTTATTTTTCTGATATTTTGTAGAGTTTTGGTGTTTTGAAAAGGTATTGAAATACTGCATCTGAGTTTTACATATAATAGTTTGGGATTAAAACTAAACTTTACACTTTTAAACATGTTTCCCGCAATGTTGTGATAGACGGTGTTGCACTGGATTAATTCTCCTCCAGCTCCTTTCTGCTTAAGTAGAACTGGTGCTGGTTTGCACTAGTTAACATGATGTCTAAATGCCTTTGATTGGATCTGATCTCACTGGGGCATAAAAGTAAAAGAAGATAAATACAAAGACAAAATATATTTCTAAGATTTTATTTGGAATAACACCATTTTGAAAAGTATGCATAATTATTATGTGATTATTACTAATCATTATGTGATTATTTAACTCAGAACTCAAGGATCCAAAATGACATATGTGAAATAAAGTTGAAAGGGATGGGAATACTGTTACAAGGCACTATGAGTGAAAGTTTAATAAACCAATAATTATATTTTTAGTAAACTGACAGGCTGCATTATAGTTACATAATTTGTTTAGAGAACACTCTTAAAGAACACTCTTTGCAGGCAATCTGTGTCCATGTTGTCTCCTCAGCTTATAGAGTGTTGCTGCAGGATGATAAGAGGGTTCTTAATAATTTGTGTCTGAACATCCCTGTGGAAATGAGCCCAGAAAAAATCCTCCAGAAATGGAACAAATTGGCTGAAAGGTGCATCATTTTTTTCTCTATTGCCACATGTTTTTGCAGTCGGACACAAATATTTCTTGATTATGGGAGAGCTTTATTTCAGTTTCACCACTGGGAGTTGTTATACCCAAAGGATGGTCACTTCTCAAAGTAAAAGACCATCCTTACTGTAATACTTTTCGCATTGTCATTTCTGATTAGACGTCAACAGTGTTTCTTACTGCGAGGGTTTTACGTATATTTGCTGGGTGGTAAGAATGAGTTTTAGACATGTTGATTATTTGTATGACAAACTGATTCTGGGGTTCTGGAAAGTCATAGATTTCCAGGGAAACAGAAATCACTGACAAAGGCAACAGTTTAGACTCGGGTTGCATTCACAGCAGCCCTGCTTAGTCCACTTTAATCAAGCTGCAGTTTGGGAAGGTGAGAATGTGTAACCAAACTCTGGTCCCCCTAAAAATGTAGGTCTCAGTTTGATTAGCGTGAACTCTGGTGAAGTTTGAATGCAAATGTGGATGCAAGTGGATCGGAGACGACTCCAAATGTAGGAAGCAGACTGTAGTGCAAGGCATTCTGGGTAAATACAATCAAAACAAATGTGAGAGTCTAGCGCCAGCAGGAGAAAACTTGTAACCGTTCATCAAAGACAAAAGAGAATTTCTACAACTGCAAAAATCTGATGCATTCTCAAAGGAGCGTTTCCAAGCTCTGAAGTTTTGGGGCTTGTCATTGACCTGGAGTAGCCCTGTTGCTACTATTTCACGACGAGCAAAATATCTAAAAAAAAAAGTCACTTGCTTTAGAGTCTCTGGACTCCTGTCGTGAAGAGCTGGTATTGTAAAAGCTAGATGCTGCTATGTGGTTTGACCAATTGGGTGAGAAATCCTTAGTATGTGGAGACGCCGTAATGACTTGAGGCTTTTGGGAGTTGTTGAGATAACTGGGAGGACAGAATGGAGTTTGCTGTGGGTCATCCTCTTTTTTAAAGTGCAATGACTCATTACTGTGAACTTTGGTATATTTTGAAGTGAATTTTCAACTTGTGCTGGCTGAAAAGCAGCATTTTCCTCCTCATTTATTAATTTAGCTCAAATGATAACATATTGTTCAGTACGTTCAGCTCTTACAAATGAACATGGGTTGGTATGTGCTTCAATCTGTGAGACAATAGCTGCTTCTAATGCCTGCGCTTCAGCAACGGCTGAAGTGACATCCGTTTCTTGTAGAAATTCAATAGATACCTCTATTTTTGGCTTTTTTTTTTGGCTATTACACTACTTTGTGGATAAACTACCAGTATCATTACAAAAACATCCCTATAAAATACACACAAGTTTGAAGTTATAATATTACAAATCTTTTCACATTTTACTGAGCATAAATGTTTTACTTTGTGGACACTCTTCTGTCTTAAGTGAATTCAGGCACAAATGCATTTGTGGTTTGTGGTTTTTACATTTATTTGGTCTTTGCCTCACAAGCTTTAATTCCATACCTGCAAACATAGCAGAACATTTCTGCTATCATACTTTGGCTTGTACTGTGCTGTTGAGAAAGTCTCTTTATTCTTTGCATTTTACATTATGAAGCATTTGGAAATAAAAATGTTACTTTTAAATTTGAAGCAACAGCTTAGTGTTTCAGGGAACCAGCCTTTCACTGTCTTCAGTTGCCCCTCTCTCCTCAAGCCACAGGCCATTTGCAACGGTTTCTGTGATGGGACAAATTGGGAACGTCAAGAACTTTATAGCTGCAGTTTCACAGCATGAAAGTCTTTTCCCACACTGGCAAAAGACTTTCTGTAATGCTGCTTATCTAACCATTATACCACTTCAGTCATGACTCTTAATCCCACAGCATTTAACCTCTTATCTCCTGCAGCACCAGGTCCGTCCATCTTCTCTTAGTCCATCCACATATGATGAACCTTTAATGTTCTAGTCTCATAGGGTGCTGTACGTTAAGGACAGCCAATTATTTATGAGGAAGAGAAGATAGTGGGCCATATTAAAATTTCAAACATATGGGCTCCTCTCACTTGCTGAAAAATATTGTGTTTCCTCCCTTGTTTCACCCATGCAAGATATTTTTCTAGTACAATTCAACCATTAGAATTTGAATTGCCCAGCCTCCCTGCTTCTGTTTTTACCTAATAATTATATTCTTACCATAATGTGACCTGCATAATCACATAGACGGCTGCAGACTTTACAGAGGTCCAACAATTATTGAATCCCTCCACTAGAAGGGCAAGCAATGGTAATTGTTATAAAGACTGGCTTTTAACAATTTGATTAATGCAAACGTATTACAGAAACAAATCAGTGGAAGAATAAAATGTGGTGGGTAAAGGTGCATAAGACCAAGTATTACCAGAGCTTTGAGGAGCTTTGTTAAGCTAACCATCCTGGGGTTGGTCCACTTTGTTTTACAAAGTTCAAAGTCAGAGAAACCTTCTGCTGGGAAACTTTAAAGCTCCCCATGTTTCCTTCTGCAGACAAGCTAATGGAGATTTTGATTTCATTTTCCAGCAAGACTTGGTATCTTCCCACACTGGCAAATATACCAAGCATAGTTAATGACTGGCCTGACATTAACCTCTCAAATGATCTATTGAGCATAGTTAAGAAAAAGATAAGGGACAAAAGATCCAACATGTCAATCACTGAAGGAACCTACACTTCCTCAACACCTCAGAAGAGCCACCATCTGCTTTGTGCAACACTGTTGACAATATTTATTATGAAAAGAAAATTTTTGGTCCTGTGTCAGATTCTGTTTATTGACAAGCATCATATTGGAATTTTATTAGCCGCAAAGCCATAAACATTCTAATTAAGCCAAATAACTGTGTCCAATAAATCAATGCAAGCTTCACTGATGACCTAATTTACTGAGGTTCAG
The DNA here is from genome assembly GCA_903067075.1 of Micropoecilia bifurca. Lineage (NCBI taxonomy): Eukaryota > Metazoa > Chordata > Actinopteri > Cyprinodontiformes > Poeciliidae > Micropoecilia > Micropoecilia bifurca. Next base: position 7,329 of record CAEGAF010049904.1, read on the forward strand.
TGATTCAATCATCTTTTAGATGACATTCATCCTCCCATCATCTCTTCACAGCATAGAGAATGAGAACTTTTACAGCATAAGTTAACCCTAAGGCCCCCTCTCATTCCCATCTGTTTTGTTGAAAAACCTGAACTCTGCAGTAGCGCAATGTCAAACCCTTTCGCCTTGATCTTATTTCTTATTTGTTACTCAGAAATGAAAATAGCTTGTGCAAGATTCTGACTGACAGCATCGGATCCCATTTGAGCAGTTTGACATCTTATTGACTCCTTAATGTTACTATCATTCTTACCACACACCGTATTTTCTGTACTCCTTTAAGAGCCTAAAATAGGAATCTTGTAGAGTTTCTGTCTTTCATCAGGTAGTATCTCATCTGCAATGAAATCATATCAGGTTCAGCTCCTGTGGCAACATCACACAGTGGCTTGTCAGCAACACCAAGTCTTTTGTTTTACCACAAAATACATTTAATACCATTTATGATATTATTTATAAATGACCAGAGTTTATATTCTTATGGAAATTGTGAGGTGTGATTAGCCTAAAAGAGTGATTTAAGAAAATTAACAGCAAAACAGATCAAAATAGTGAAAGTTGAACATGTGTGTAAAGAAAATCAAGATTTTGACACAAACCATCCACTGGCTCTGTCAATACAACTTTAGTGTGTACATAGGCTAAGGCCTGTGTGAAAACACTATTCAACTGAAGCAACTCTTCCACAGCAGCTAAACTTTGCTCCAAATGCAATCGCAACATGTCACACACTACAGAGAAAACCCACTCACCCGTACCGTGACCTGAGAGCCACAGATCGAAATTATCCTGACAAAAATCCCATTTTTGTCACTGATAACAGTTCCAGTAGAATGGTTGTGAAAACAAATAATTTATCTTCAAAATGTTACAAGAGATAGAGGATTGTTAAAATACATCAGACTCAGTAGTGCTTGATTTGAACACTTCTTTTACAGACTGTATGATTTTTCTCTCTGCGGTAGTCCAGGTGCTCCTGTTGCATAATTTTCTAAAACATCATTCTAGAAATAACTGATAAGAACCAAGTCTGCAGGGGGAAATAACTACAGTGTTTTTTTTAAAGTATTTCCTTCTTAGCAAATATCAGTAACATAGTCAGTGACATATAATGTCCATTTTCATGAGTAGGTTGATCACTGCAGATTCCTCCCAAAGTAAAATCAACTTGTTAATGTTTTAGCAAAGATACTGGTTCTTTTTATTTTAATTAATCTTACCACTTTTTTTCCTTTTAGGTTGTCATAAATAATAAGACACACGGTTAATATTCATGACGTACTCAAACTGTAGATCTTAGATTTGAGACTCAGTTGAATATGTTGTGGTTGCATTTCTGAAAACAAGTGGAATTTGTAGTTTGTTGTGACACTACATACTATCATCAATAGGAACCAAACAGAATGTATTTCCTTCAGTCATTTTACACTAATTATTTTACATGTATTTTGAGAGCCATTGATTTCATTAGTCGCAAACAGCAAAAAGTGCTATAAAGAAACATAAAAACAGTCATTTCGACTACGTTTCACAGAAACTGAGCTCAGGACTGTTCAAGGACGGCTGACATTTTCATTCAGAATTGATATTCTTGCTTCCAACTTTTTACTTAGAAAACCTTATTTCCAGGTAAAAAGGGAACTTAATTTTACTGTTGCACCATTAACACTCATAAACATACAAGACAACAACTTTTGAACAAATGTTCATGCTATAGACTGCTACTTATGAATGGTTTGGATATTATTTTGATACTTATGCACTGAATGGAAAACTTGTTCATAAAAAATGACAGAATTTATTCTACATTTACACACCAACATTCAGCTCGGTAGGGAACTTAGGATGAAGTGCCTTGCCTAGAGGCAAACCCACAAACTTCCAAATGCTAGACAGCTTCTACAGTCACTAAAATACAGTCACCTTGAATTTTGTTCAGGAAAGATAATTATATGTTATTCATATACCCATCCAACCTAATCCAACTAGGTGCACTGTACATAAACTGGAAAGGTATTTCACACCCCCGATTCATTAATACAAATGACAATCTATTAAAGAAAATACCTGTGGGGCTCAGATACATTGATTTTCATATTTACACAACATTTAGAATCACTTTCCCTTTGACATTAACCCATTTATTCTCTAATGACATAAATATGCTTGTTTACACTTGAAGAATTTAAAGTTGATCAACCATCTAAGAAGCTATGAAGAAAAATTCATTTTTCCTATTAGTGTACAACTATAAATAAATAAAGCTGTACCACACATGAGAGCCGTTTACACTGTGCAGCTCGTTTTAATTATTTTTATTTTTATTTAGATCCTCTTATCATTGAATCTTGCTGTATTTGTTTTTGTGCAGGGGTGTGTTTGGGCATGCAGCTGGCGGTGGGGAGAGTTCGCACACAACATTCTTGGCTGGGAAGGTGAGGCGAAGACCATGTGAAGGAAAAAGTTATAAAGTAAACCTTTTGTTCTACTTTTTAAAAATTCATTAGTGGGGGGAAAAACACTGAGAAGCTGTAAGGAAACAGAGTTGATCCTCACTTTCACTTGTTGTTTACAGATGCCAAATCCACTGAACTTAACCCAGAAACCAAACACCCTGTGGTATGCTGTCTTCTTTTTCACACTGTGCTCATATTACATTATGTCAGCAGGGAAGGCTTGGCGTTCTATTTGATCTTGACAGGTGAATGACATGCCAGAGCTCAGCCCGGGAAAAATGGGAGGGAGTGTGAGATTTGGAAAGAGGGCAACCATTTCAAATCCAACTGTGTAGCTAAGTTTAGTTTATTTAAGGGTCCTCATTAGTTGCTACCACAGCAGAGTTATTCATGTGGTCTACACTACAAGCATTACAGAAAAAATCCAATATTACACACATTAAAAAAACACCACAGAAAAGCCTGCAACACACAGATACAAGTCAAATGTATAAATCAATAAGCATATTTTCAAAGAATGTTAAAACGAATAATAAGAGTCTGCGCTACGTGAAATCGACACACACATTCAATTCAATATTATTTCATAATTGCATTATAGATTTTTAAGATTCTTTTTAAACCTTTCATGATCACCAGTCAATGTAATTTCAGAATTCAACATGTTCCAATATTAAGTATACTCAATATGTTTCTGCATTAAAATCCACGGTTATTTTCCCCCATTTCATAGTGATTTATTGTTGTTAGAGGAAAACTATAAAGAGATGGAGAATATGTTGTAGAGAGACAGACACAGACTTCAGTTAAACACTAAAACGTGTCTCTAAAGGTTTTGGTATCACTATGAATAACAATTTACTTATAAAACATACTGTTTAAACATGAAAACATATTTTGGAATTTTATATCCTTACCAGGCATTTTTCAGAAATTGTTTGTATTGTACAAAACAAGAACCACTTCTCCAAACTGCTCATTAAACGAAAATTCAGAGCTCAAGTACCACTTTGAAAAAAAAAATACTTCATTTAGGTGGCTAGGATGTACAGTAAGAAAAGTGGAGGCTATTGAGTTAGAGCATGAGGAGATCATACTAAATTAACATCTTTTTTTCCTGCTTTTATGAAATATGAGTCATAATGCTCTTGGAAATATCTTACAGATGCATGCATGGTTTAACCATAAATGTGGTGAAATGAATCGTGTTGTAATCATTTCCTTAATACTCTCTCCCTGATGTTTCAGGTAATTGTTATTTTTTTGGAATTTCATTCAGATTTTACATTTTGCCCCATAAAACTCTCTGCTCCATCTAGGTCTTACATACGCTGTAGGAAAACCCCAGAGCTACTTGTCTTATGGCCTTTGGTTTTTGTAAATGGTAAAAACTTATTGTTGACCTCAAGTGAATACCTAAGTAAAATTGACTTTTGCTGTTCAGCTAAAGCAGTTTTAAAAGGCATATGTCACAATTTTTACAACTTTTCCTTTTGAGTTCTACTTTGGGCTTAGTGCTTATAACAGTAATTTTTACTACCACAAGCGGTAAAATAAAATTGAAAGAAAGAAAACAGGCAGTGGTCCATAAAACAATGATCACCCAAGAAGAAGGTAATGATAGCAAAGTTCATATGGATTAAATTTATGAGGCATTTTCTTCCAGTGAGAAAGTAAGAGAAAGAGCCCACTGATCTGGACCCAAAGATTTAAAAGGGCCGTTGAACCTCCCTTTAATTCATCAGAGTGACGGGCAAAACAGCAGCATTCAGATAGATGTTGTAATTTATGCTCCGGTTCTGACATGTGTCGACCTGATGTGAAGAGCCAACCCGTTTTTCAACTGTCTCCTAAATACTCTTTTAAGAGGAGCCAACACACACTTAATAATGGAACTGTGGCCATGGGTTACATTAGCACGGGAACCATATACTATGTTGGTATCAGCTATAAACTTGGCGCTAATTTCATCCACTATGAATCCATCAGTCATGGCGCAAATAAATACGTACAGCTAACTGGTCACACATAATCAGTTGTGTTTTATTTCTAAGGGTAAAACTGTAGTAAAATGATATATTTTCCAGGTCCAGGGCAGGTCCTCCTATTAAACATTGTTATCCCTTCTGCAGATCATCTCTACCAGCCTCATTATGGGCTTGACCTCTGAAAGCAATACGTTTTGCCATGATTTGTTTGGTAAAGTGTTCTGAGAGTCATCCATTACTGTTATGTGCGCAATTTCAGAGGAAGAGCTCAGAAATAAACGCTGTTTATGCAAATATTTTTTGAAGCCAGTTTTGAATTTAGCGCTACAAGCCATATTTTGTTATCACAGAAATTTCAATGGCTCCACACCCTGTAACATCAGAATCACCTTCAGCGCGATTGGTCAGGCCTCTCACTGTAAGTGTGTGGGGGTTGGTATCACACGCATGGTGGATATGATTGGATCTGAGGAGAGCACAGTTCGAGTCACTTAATCAAAATAGGTATGAATCAAAAGAAGATAAGCTAATGGAGATTTTGGCTCAATGAGCATAAAACCTTTTTTTTGTAAATGGTGACATTCTGGATGAAAACTTCACATACTTCTGGCTGCTACATGGACCACCGCCATCTGCGGGATTATGATTTATAGGGTTTTAGCTTGATGAGTTCAAGGAGAATTTTTTTTTAACTAATTTTCTACTGTTCTTTCCCAGCTTACCATAGCTTACATGCTTCTTTCCTGCTCTATGTGCTGCAGCATTTTCAGCAGGAGTTCAGCTGATCTGATGTATTTTTCCTCTTTTGGATCAATAAACATTTTCCTAATGTTTATTATTTCAAAATGTAATTTCTGGAATGATGTAACTGGGTGGGGTTGGGATCTCCTCTATTTAGTTTATCTAGCTTGTTTGAGGCTATTGTGACAAAGAAAGGAGAAATAACTTCATTACCTGGATGTAGCCGCACTTTTATTCAAAGCCACTAAGAAGTAAGAAGTTTATTAGGAAGCTGTAATAAATTTGGTTCGAAAAGGATAAAAAATTTAGTATGTTTATGGTATAAACTGGGAATAAAATTCAGCTAGTAAATTATTTCAAGATATTAATTTTCACTATTGCATTTATCTGCTGGTACTGAAAAATAGCTTTTGTATAATGTAAGTTATAAACATGTCTGCACATTTACATTTATTTTGTTCTCCTCCGTATATGAACTTCTAAAGTTGATTTGAAGCTTAAAGATGATCTCAGCAACTTTTAATTATAATCCCAATAACTTGAAATTGTGCCTGCTTTTATCATTTGCAAGTTATAATATGATTATATCATGATTACAGATAAGAATATAATGCAAATTTTATAAAGTATAAACCTAACTGACCTTTGGATGAACTAATAACCAGGATGGATGTAGCTATACATTTAGAGCTTAAATGCTTAATAAATGGATAGGCACAGAACTGAATTAAAAGAGCAATGAGTGTTGAAGCTAATGTCTATTAACACTGCAATATTTTATCACTGTAGACACCATGAAATGATCATGAAACGATCAGCTGCTATTTTCTTTATTTCACAACATTTTTCTCTTTTATTTCAGGGAAACTTACTGCAACTGCAACATTTGCTAAACTCTGGAAGTGGATGTTGATGAGCTGCCGATTTTGATTTTTCAGTTTTGGACAACCGCAATCCAGAAAAATCAGGATATTTTTTTCTAAACTGATGCAGCTGAAGAACATTTCTATTTATTTTTATCTTAAATCATTTTTAGGGGCAGAAATAGCAGAAGTGGATGGAGAACAGGTTATTGAATGCAGGCAGGTGAACAGGCAATGCAGCAGAAATAATCACTTATGAGATAATGGAGGAATCCAACAAAGAGCAATAAAAAAATCCAGGAGTTTAAAAACAGGGGAGAGTAAGTGTAGGGAAGAGGCAGGTGGTTGATTACTAACAGGTTGTAGCTGTGAAAGGAGGTAAACAGGTAGACTGAGGGAAAAGGGCTGATTACCTCTTTGAACTGAACTGAGACACAGAGAAACTACAAACCAAGGAGGAAGGAACATCACTGATCTAAAAATCTGAATTCAGTGAAGAACAAAACACTAGGAAAAATACTCAAACTAATTTTCAAAGGTATTAATCTATATGACAAAACCTTTCAAGCAATCACAAATAGAACAGAATATGCAAAACCTATTGAATAAAACAAAAAAGGAAAAGAAAGAGATGCTTCAAACAAAAACAAAAATGAAACCAAACAGGAGGATCATAACAACCGTCTGTGTTATGATCAAAGAATGCAGCAAAGATAAGGCGTGTAAAACCAAAGTTAGTGCTTTTGTTTGTAAATTATAAACCCAGAGCTACAATGAATAATAAGTCTGGCTGTACTTAGATAAAGTTATATTCTTGTGATAAAAGGTTTCAGCCAACATTAGTTACTTTAATCAACATCTCAGAAATGAACTGTTTCCAAGGGCAATGTCCATCAGTGCAATTAAGCTAAAACGTCCATTTAATCTCAGAATAACTGCTTTAGCAATTATTTATTTTGTTGGTGGTGATAACATAAACTCACATAATATTCTATGATAACCTTTAAATATATTTGCAATAAACTGTGTTTAGTAATGCTGTTATCTTTCCAAACATGGTCTCCATTATTACTTTATTTTTGAAACATTGTTAGTCAAACGGTTGTAGAGGTAAGCACATTAACGAAGAACAAAAGTTAGAATAAAACTATGTGCTTTTTATAGGAGCGTCCAGAGTTTTAGAAAACTAAAAACAATAAAAGCTGTCAGGGACCAGACTTAAACAAGGACAAGGTTTCAATTTATTAATACCAAAAAATTGTTAACAATACATAAAGTTTCAATGAAAAAATAAGTCAAAGGACAAATAACAAATTTGGGCCCAATACAGCTGAGATCAAGTGAACACAAGCAAAACGGACCTGCAAACAATGAACAAAAAGCTGCTTAAATGGGGTTGTAACCTAAATCTTTACCACATGAGGGAGGCACAACACAACAAAGGAACAAAAAATACAAAATTAGCTAAAGTAATATATGAAACAAATAAAGGAAAACCAACCTTAGCTTAGCACAAATAATAAGTGACTTTTATAGTAACAAAATAAATTACTAAAGTCAACTTTAAACCAAATCCCCCCCTGAGTCATTTAGAAAAAGAAATGGTATGATCCAGGCTTCCTCCTCCAGCTGCTCTGGATTTGCAGCACTCCAAACAAAAGAACAAGTGTGAGTAAACCATTCTGACAAATATTAACTAAAGGGTGCACCCATTAGAAAATGTATGTCTAAATGAAATGACTGACTTAAACATACTGTAAGCTATAACTAATAATGTAAATTAAGAAAAATAAAGAAATACTAACACTGTGGTGGTGGGGGGAGCATCCACCACAAAGGAACAGGAGCTTGATTTTTTTTCTCACTTTGTCTCATACCATACAGTCAAGACATAGTGACAGTTTCAACAAATATATTAAAAATATATATATACTTTATTTTCATAAAAGTTACATGCAGCAGCTTTAGGTTCCATAAAAATGCTTGGTGGTATCACTCTATGAACAGTCAGATTCTTTAAAATGAGCTCTTATGGCATTAAAGTGTATGCATGAATTGTTTTTATTGATCTTATGCAAAATTCAACATTTCTGAAAACCTGAATTTTGGATTTTTGTTGACTCTCCTAAATTTACCATTAAATGAATTATAAAAGACCATTGAAGTCTCCTTATAAATGTGAGCCGAGTCTCTTTATGCCTTTTGCAGCATCAAGTTTATCTTCAGCTTTTCTCATGGGAATTAAAGCCCCATTGTTATCAACTTCCCTTTTTTTGGTAGCAATGTACACTCCAAATGCAAGATCATAAAAATGAGTAAAACAGCTGCAAACTGTGTGGCCAAAGACAATCCAATGCTCATCCTCACTTCTGTGTATCTTCATGACATACATATGTGTTTTTATCAACAGGAAACTGTAGTTTTTCTTTACATGGTGTTACACACTACCTCAGAGTCCTCCCACTTACATCCCTCCCTTTCCAAAACGCCTCCCTGTGTCCTTGCACTTCGCCCCTCCCTTTGTCAAGTATCAACAGGCAAACTTTAAAAGTCCACACCCCTGCGCAACTACTCTTATGCACATGCTAGTAGCATTTACCTTCAGCAACTTAGTTGAGAACTGCAGTATTCCTGGCGTTATCTCTGAGGGGGATTTTCCTGCATTCTTGTTTTGATGAGCCATCATGAAAAGGAGACTTTCTGGCTATAAAATGCTTTGTATTTTGGGATGGAAATTATCTTAGACTACACTACTATTTGGAAGATTAATAAGGAGTGGCTGTTTGGGTGTTTCTCAACGCTTGGAGTGTCAGAGGTGAGGAGTCAGCCTTCTTGAAGATGGTGTGGGAGTGATCATCTCTTGCACACACCACTTCTGCTATTCTAATTTCAACATTGACATCTCCGTTTATCATACTCCTTTCCTTTCATAAACTTTATTGTATTCCATTTGTGCACTTCAAACCCCTCCTACCTACTCTATTTGTCTCAGTTGATCATTTCTCACTACCAGCAACAATGGACCTAACTTTGTGGCAGTACCAGTTCAGGATCATAATGCTGGGAGACTCCACTGTAGGTAAATCGTCCCTCCTGAAGCGATACACCGAGGACTTGTTCCTGGAGTCAATCAACCAAACTGTGGGTGTAGATTTTTACGTTCACTTCCTGGAGGTGGAGCCGGGGGTCCGGGTCAAGCTGCAGTTCTGGGACACCGCTGGGCAGGAGAGGTTCAGGTAAGAATCATATGATATGTGATTTAACATGTGCAAAGGTTCAGTCAATAGTTCCTCTACGCCAGTTGTATGATTATACCCACCAGCCGCTTTAGTAGATACATTGTACCATTGCCAGGTTGGAGACCATTTTTGTTCTATACCATGCTTATTCTTTCTGGCATTTTATTTCAACAAGGTGACAGAAACATTCCTCCAAGATTTTAGCTGATATTGTCTTGATAGCATCACACAGTTCCTGCAGCTTTATCACCTGCACATTCATGATGCTAATCTACTGTTTCATCACCTTCCAAAGATGCTTTGTCAGGCTGAAATCTGGAGTTCATGGGGGCCTTTAGAGTGCAGTAAGCTCATTGTAAAGTTCAAGAAACCAGCCTGACATGAACTTTGTGACATGGTGCATTATTCTGCTGGAGGTAGCCATCAGATGATAGGTCAACTGTGGTCAACAGGGTCAACAATAATATTCAGTTAGGCTGTGGTATTTCAACAATGTCTATTAGTACCTCTGTAAATATATCCTCCACAGCATGACAGCACCACCTTCAGAGTGAACTGCTGATACAAAGCAGGTTGGATGAGCTTTTCCATGTTGTTTACACCAAAACTTGACCCCTACCAGCTGAATGTCACAGCTGAGCCTCATCGGACAAGATATTCTCCCTAGAGTCTCTCTACCTTTGTAACGAGTGGTAATTTGAGCTATTGCTGCTCTTCTAACCTTTCAAATCCAGACTGCCCATTCTCATCTGACCTCTGAAATTGTAAAAGCATTTTTTTTTGTACACAAAACATCCGGTCAGTAGACATTTTTCTCTTTTTCAAGCCATTTACGACAAACCTGAAAGACAGTTATGTGTGAAAACCCGAATAGCCCAGCAGTTTTTGATATGCTCATTTAGCAAAAGAATCAAGCCAAGATATTATATTTAGATACCTACATTAATCAAGTGTCTGCATTGCTGATGGTAAGCAACAAACAGCTGTAGATATTAAACCTCTGTAACCATCAGGCCTGATGGCATGACCCTGCAGTTGTTTTCATTGGACAGTTACCTTGAAAACAATTTTCTCATTGTGAACAGCTTACAACATCAGGAGTGAATGCAAATACAGTGTCCAAACAAACTCCTCCAGCCACTCCACTTGCCTCTAGGCTGTTCATCTGTGTTTGCTTTCAGCCATCACCAGCTCAGTGTTCAGTGTGTACAGAAATGCAGTCAGTGCAATTCTTTCACAGGGCACCGTTCTCTTCGCTCAGCATATTTAACGCAAGAAGTAGAAGTAGCTTGTTTCATTCCGCCTCTAAATTCATTATTTATGTTGTCCAGTTGAATGAACTGTGACAAATTGCTCACTGTGCCTGTTTGTATTTACCTCAGCTCTGCCGTCCCACCAGTCAGCTATAAAGAGATGGAAAAAAAATAAATAAAAATAAGGTTGTTTTTAATGAGATGTGTGTTTAATGAAGTAATAACATTGCATCAGTGGAAGGATGTCTTACTAAGCCAGTTCTAGAAAACAGTCTGTGACTCATGGGGGATCTACATACCTGTTGGTGTTTAAACACAGCAACTATCGGTTTCCAACAAAGAGAGCGATTCTTTTTTTCCATCCGCTTATCTGAAAGAATTCAACTCGTACCACACAGTTCAGTGGAGAAGGAAAAAAAGCGAAGGATAATCTGAACTTTGGACTTTCTACTGAAATATTTAAAAGGTTTTTCATATGCTAAAAATCCAATAGGCATCTCTCACTCACTATCTTTATTCTCCCCCCTCTCTCTCACTTCTCTTCTCAGATCAGTGACCCGTTCTTATTATCGGAACTCAGTCGGAGGCCTGCTGGTGTTTGACATCACCAGCCGGCCATCCTTTGACCATATAAAGGAGTGGCACGCTGAGGTGAGCCAGCGAGTGCAGCCACAGAAGGTTCTGTTTGTCCTGGTAGGTCAGAAGATTGACCGGGACAGTCACGAGGAGAGAGCAGTGAGCCGGGATGAGGCCCAGAAACTGGCCGGACAGCTGGGGATGCCCTACGTCGAGGCTTCAGCGAAGACGGGACAAAACGTGAGGGAGTCATTCGAGCTCCTCACTCGACGGGTCTACCAGGGTCTGTTGAGCGGGGAAATAGAACTGCAGGAGGGATGGGATGGTGTCAAGTGTGTTGCCCCACAGGCACTGCAGTTACAAAGAAACAGTGTGTCTAAAGCCAGCTCCCCAACCCAGAACAAAAACAAGTGCTGTGGGTAAATACTGGACTGACGTATAACTCATGCTCTGCTAGGAGTGAAGCAGCCTGCTGGAGGCGATGTAATGTATGACCACCCTAAAAGACACTCAATGTATATTATTCATTTCTATTTTGTGGAGTTGTGTGTAATTTTGTAAAATTATGATTTAATATTGAATCTAAACACAGTGAAAGCTACAGTTTTGGTGCAATAAACTGCATATTTATTTGCAGTTTATTGCAAATAATTCTGCAGTTTATTTTCAATAAACTGCAAATATACCCCTTGGACTATTTCATATTTTGTCACAGTGCCATCACAAACTAAAATTTATTTCATGTCTGTGAACAGCAAATTTTCCCTGAAATTCTAAGATTGATTTAAGGACTTTGACTAGGCCTATTCTAACTCTGGATGTGCTTGTGCCATTATTGCTCATCTTCATAGCAAACCTGCATCCCACTTTGTATTTTTTCAGATTTTTCTTTCAGGATTGTTATTGTTTAACCCCATCTACTCTGGACAGGTTCCCTGTAAGCCACTGAAGAAGAGCATCCATAGTATGATGTTAAAACTATTTTAGGTGTCACAGTGGAGATGGTGTGCAGTGTTCATTTGGCTTGTAAGTGATAAAGCTCTGTTTTGATCTCATTTGACCACAGCAGCTTTGTGTCTGTGTCTGTATTTCTAGAGCTGATTTGCTAAGAATGTTTCTTATGCCATTTTCTTCTGGGAACTTTTTAATGAAAGCCAGATTAGTGAATAGCATGAATTTACAGAGTCCCACAGCTGTTACTATGAGCTTCCTGCCTGGTTCTTCCATTAATGCTCTCATTGTCTGACATGTCATGTTTTGGTAGGTGCAGTGGTGTCTAACTGATGTTGAATTAAACAGTGTTCCTTTGTCTCCACAATGCTGTTTGTTCACTAATATTCTCTACCAAACATCTAAGTCAATTTCAAGACAGCTGGTTTTATACTGACATTTAATAACACACACTAATTACCCTACTTATTAATTTGAAAACTGAAGTCCTCTGCCTTCTCCTGCTTTTATTCAGAGTTATCAGATTGGTCCACATCCCACCTTTAAGATTTATGTTTGTAAAAAATAGATGTCACTGTCCATCCATTTGTAACAAAACAAGAAGTAGAAAGTTTGCAGGGTCTGAATACTTCTGTACTTGAATTTAACATCCTTTAAAGTATAAGGTTAGGAGTTTCCATTTTATCAGTGTTTAAAGAAATTATATTACATAGGACATTGTTGTCGAGCATGTTATATTTTAGTATTAAACCTATCTTAAGGTTTGCTCTTGCAAATGATGCCATTTCTTATGAGTTTTGTACTTTCGGACAGTTTCTTCTTCTTTCGCTGACATATGCTTGGCCCACAGCCTATTCTATTAATGGACTGATGATGTGATTAGTTAACCTCTGTTCAGTAGCAAAAGGGTATAAAGGTTAATGACTTGCAGTTTGCTTTTTGCATAAGTAGTCTAAAAGATGTTAAAAAGTGGACTTTTTCATGCCCTCATTCAATCTAAAACATGGGGATTTTCTCTCTTATTGACTTTTTTTGTCATCTGGACTTGTAGCTGACACTGGATAAGTGGTTCCTCGCTCTGAGAAATATCTCAGGTAAGAAAGTGTGGTTTTAGTGTGAGAGAAACTATCACTCTTGTGAAAACAACTAATAAATGATTCTTTGGTGCACAAACACATTGACGGTGTGACTAATAAAGGGGCTGAAAAGTTGCTGCACTACATACATTCTTTTTCTTTGGGAGCTATTTAAGTATTTCCTGTTATTTGTTTGCTGTGAGTGGTAAAGGTACCAAATGTCCTTCTGTAGATTAAAAACACCACCTTTTATGATCTCATCTTAAGCCTAAGTGGGTGAAACAAAATTGACTGATTCCCATGTGTTGTTAAAATTAAATAAAATCTCTTGGGTGCCTCTGTATATTGCTCTAACAATTTTTCTCTGCACAATCACGGGTTATATCCCTTGTTTATGTACACAATGGGGCGACTTCTTATTGTGTTAAGATAAATTGCCAGGTGTTAACAGCTGTTTCTATTTAATATATGTATACCCATAAGCAATCTTTATTATGGCTCCACTATTGTGGCTGTAGGTTTTTAAGATGCTGTGAATTACTCTATACTCCATACAGCCAGAAAAGAAAGAGCTTGTCTTTAAACTATAGTAACTTCATGAAGTAAAATTTTATTGATTTTATACAACTGTGACTCTTTAAAACCTTGGTTATGTCTTCATATCAGATAAATTCATTGCTACAGTGTCATATTATTTTTATATGTACTGACATGCTCACTTTTAAATGGTAGCAGAAACTCAACTAAATTATTTTAATTATTTTGTAAATTAAAATACATATAAATTCTGCTAAGCCACTAATTTCCTCTGTATGGAGAGTGTCGCTCATGCACTAGTTTAACACCATGTAATTCACACAAAATCATTTTGCTTTTTACCAACATCCTTTTATTTAGACACTGAAAATTCAATAACTGTCAGAAAATGGAAAGGGGAATACAAAGTACAGTGAGTAAACAGAGGAACTCTTCCATGCTTAACTTGTACCTTGGCAAAATATTACAAATCATTTTTAGAAGGCCGAAGAGTCAGTAACACTCACAAAAACATGCTCAACAGTATCAAAAGCAAAACCAAAGACAGCAATATTCAAAAAAAAATCCATACTTTTTTTTTTACTGGCAAATATTTTAAGTTGGAGTTCTGCCAGTCTTAGCTTAGTGGTAATGAAACAACAAAATATGAATACCAATTTTTATATAAGTTTTGCAAGATAGTCAAATGTTAGGGAGACAATATAACAATTTATATTCAGAAGAAGAAAAACACCCCTCACCATCACCACTTTTATTTCATTAACCAGAAAAAAGAAAGAAATAATACACAAAGTTAGTACAACATATTAGCTTTCTTGTGCTACTTTTTGGTTGTCTTGCGAATCAGTGCCATTCTCTGAAACAACAAAGATAAATTCATTAGCCTCAAAACAAATATGCTGAAGTACATAAATAACTCTTCTGATTTTCCCAAATGAGCCAAATCCCGTTATTGTTTACCTGTTTGTGAGCCTCTGTGGTACAAGCTTTCTTGAACGGTCTGATTTCATCTGATCCATAACCTGGAATCCACATGTTCCACTGACGCTCTGGAGAAAAACAATATAAGAAGCAATCAGCACCCAGGTCTTTTAATTTTCATATGACTGTCTGAGCAGAATCCTTTGACTGAGACAGAAATACAGTATATACCGGCAATGCATTTCTAAAAAAATTTTTTTTTAAATTTTCAATGATTTCTCTTTAAATATGTATTTAAATAACAATACCCTTAAATTATTTGGCAAATGACATGGCTTTGAAGTTTTTTATTTAAAAAATCTAAGGAACAAATTATCTCAATTCTTAAATTATGAAGGGTTGTAATTCTGTCAAAAGAAACTTACCTAGATGTAACTGAACATCTTTAACCTCCAGCGTATTGGATTTGCGATGACGTGCCAGCTGACACGCTGCTGTCACTACGCTTTCTATGAAATCATCTGCAATTTGAAGCAGCATCTGAAAAGAGATCCACATAAACAACTCTTAAAATACTTCAAATAATGGGCATAATAACTTTAGTAAACAACAGAAAATGTCATATTTTCAAAGTTTCTTAACTTAAAACATCTTCACAGTAGCTCTGTATAAATGTTGCATGTTTGCTTATTTGCAGTAGATAGGTGTATTATATCACAAAACAGTTGCCAGGTTTTATGTATTGGCATCAGTTGAACCAGTTTGCTTCATCAGGATAGTTTCCAGACAACTACACAATAGGCTGTCATGTTTGATGTTGTTGCTTAATCCAAATCCAAAGATTTAGAAGCAGACAGGTGATGAAATTTAAACTTTTGTAGCATCGTCACAGAGGTTGGTCCTCATGGAAAACAGTGACACATTTAATGTGTTGATGGTTAATATACAATGTGCTGATTTGCTGTATCCCAAATATAAACATTTTTAAATCAATAATGAAAGAAATCTCTCAAAACAAGGACTCTGTATGAGTTGCAAGTATGTCAGTAGTCAGAGAATTTCTTCAATTTCCTGAAAATTAATGGGAATGTGACATTTGTTTAAAGGTGGGGAAACTCTTTGTGCCAATAACACAACAAAACATCACATCAAAACCCCAAGTACCCTTGAATTTCTGACAGACCTCCTCAACATCTTCATCCAGTTGTTCATTTGGATCGATTTCTCTCACTAGGTCTTGCAGCTTCTTCTTACTGAGGACCTGGAAGAAAAAAGTACCATTCACACTACTTATATTACATACATCATTTTTTTCTAGATTAGCAAAATGATGATTCACTTGCTGTTCTGTTTAGAAACACATAAATCCTGTCTTCAAAGTGGCCATTGCTCCTTTGCGTATTTTCTTTCACATTCCAGCAAAAACATTTTAAGTCCATGTACAAATAATGTCTGCATCTTCGCTTACTTCTTATTAAATACTTTGGAAAACTATGGAAAGCCTTCTTATTAGCAGAAACAAACAAACAAAAAAAGATAATAAATACAGTAAAAGAAAAAACACTAACCTGAGATCCTTCTGGACTACTCCTGCCTGGGGGGCCTGAGGTCAGACCCTTCACTATTATTGGTGCGCTGTTAGCCATGCTAGTGGCCACGGGGAAGGACTTTGGGACTCCTGAATGACCGTCCAATACCACAGATCTGATGGATTAGTTTGTATAGACACTGCCACCTATAATCTGTGTCACAGAAAGAAATTATTATATAAATAAAACAAGTCAGGTTCCAGTTAGATTGCAGCAAACAGTTGTTTACGAAGAATACTAGTTGAATAAAATTATTTGTTCGGGTTTTATAACAATAATAATGATAGTAGTAATAAAGAAACTACTTAAATCAATCAATCAATCAATCTTTATTCCAGACCAAAAAGGTCCATAATAAAAAAGGTAAAAACAAAATAAGAGAAAAAAAAAACATGACTTGTTCTAAAATATTATAGAATTCTACCTGATTAGCTTTTTCAACAACCATACATCCAATTACTTCTACTTTTTTGATCTGACTTAAAGCTAATCGTAGCTTAGCCGTGAAACAAGGATTTCGGGGTAAAAAAATCCAAACAGAGACGCTTAACCCAAACTCAATAAACGATGCAACGCAAAAAGATAACAACTGACAGCCTAATAATTTCAGTGCAACGACAAAGCACGCAAGATACCGTTAATAGCCAATCCGTTTGTGCTAAAAACAAAAGCTACTGTCAATTTTGACGTTAGCTTCGTTGGCTAATATTAGCTGCTAATGTAGCGGTGGGGACATTATGTAATTTATCCTATAAATGAGTTAATATATACAACCTTACCAGGTTAAATGAAGATTACCTGCCCATGTTTCATTGTCGTATAACATACAAATGCGTTAGAAAGAAAAATAAACTCTTAGTTTTAATCCAGACATCCAAAAACAAACCACCGAGCTCTCACGGCACTTCCGCTAAGCTTCAGTCTATTTCCTGTGTCATTTAGTCGCCTTTGCTCTGCCCCCTGCTGGACATTTTCTGGAACTACATCGACATTCTAAACTACACTCGAAGAGCGCTGCTAAATTTGTTGGCGGAAGTCATCGTTCTTTCTCTGTCACATAATGAGCAAAACACATCACATCTAAGCAGGAAAACCATGGCAATATTACAAAAGGGGAGGCAATAAATGTCTGATCTCACCTTAAAGTGTTTAGTTATGATAGAGTTTGTAGAACATGTTTATAATAATTCTGTAGAAGTTGTTGTTGCCATTGTTATTGTTTTTTTGTTTTTGTTTAAATATGTGATCTACTGTCTCCATGCTTACTAACGCATTTAATAATTATTGCTCTTAAAAACAGTCTCTTGAATGACGCAGTTTGCTTCATGGTGTGTGACCAAGACAAAGCATTTATTTCAACTTCTGCTTTGAGTAAAAGGTCAAGATAAATGCAGCGTAAAATGCTGGCTTGTTTGGTGTTACATATCACGCCTAAAACCCACCAAAGCATGTGAGGGTTAGTTTCAATTTCGGGTGAAGATACAGAAAAAAACACCTAAAACACCTAAACGTGGTAGGCGCGGTTCCGTTTAGATACAACTGACGCACTGAGAATAATTGAAGATTATTGGAGCAGCGACAGCTGCAGATACTGTTCACATAACAATTCATGCGCAAACGCACATCAGCTTAATATGAACCCCGAGAAATATTTAAACTTTACCTATTCACCCGATTTATTTTCGCTTTTAAAACGAAAATAATGAATACGGGCTTTTAAAAATTCAAACTGTTTTGAACGCACTTCCTGAAAAAAAAAACAGAGGAAAGCCACGCCTATCCTGAGATCTACTAATACAAAGCAAACTTTCATTTCTGTTTAGTAGCTGCGCAGGAACCTCAACATTTGTTTCTCAAACTCTAGAAAACTTTTTCTTACAGCCATGAAAGCCCTTCTACTTGTTGCGTTGGTGGTCGTGATTCATGGCACTAATGGTAAATATGTTTATTATGTCTCAATGTTTTACAGTTGTTGTGAAAGAGCGTGGTGTGTTATTTTTTACTCAAGATTTTGAGTTCATTTCTCAGAAAGCCCACATTTCATAGTCTATTTAGATTTAGAAACATCTCGATTTGTTGTGGTCTAAGTAATTTTTTGTCTCGAGGAAACACTTTGTTTTCTCACCTGGCTCTCAGAAAAGACAGGAACTTGTTACTAGAAATATTGAGGCCGAATATTTTAATGTTTTACGCGCACTGAAGGTCATGTTTGGTTCATATCAGCGGCAAATTTTGCGGAATATTCTCAAGTCATTAGAGCCTGAGGTGGTAGAAAACTGGTCAAACTGGTTTCAGATCATAGCATCAACATATGCATGTTTCATGTGCTGCAGGTCTTAGAAATGCCTTGCAGATTGGTAATATGTAAATGGTTGGATCCCCATTGTGTCAAAAAGGCTTTTATTCATGCAAATTGTGATCATTAACCTGCATGTCTGTTATTTATGTCCATACACAGCAACTTTGATCATCAAAGGCCCAACTGAGCCGATTCTGGAGGGAGAGTCAGTCACACTGGAATGCCTGTACACAGACTCTGACCTCAATGTCAGCCAGGTTCACTTTGAGTACCTTCCTCCGGTGAGTTGTGGTTGTTATGTGAGTGGGTGGATATAATATGACCTTAGGGTGTTTGCCAAAGGCTGAAGGAAAAAACTAAACTGAATCTCGCAGATATGTAATTGTCCTGTAGCAGACAATATCTGTAAATGTTGCTTAAACTGTTCAAACATGTGATAACTCATAGATTCGGACTAACAAATGTTGCAATTGCTCAGGGACTCCTACAAGGACAAATCCTGAGGACTTAAATATTAAATAAATGATATAGCAATGCTAATTTAACCATTTATGTCACTTGTGTTTGCGCTTTAAATAATACTTAGTGCGCACTGTAACTAAATGGATCAACTCTCCATTCTTTGCTGTGGCTTTGTCCTTTACTCCTTGGCTTTCTCAAGTCAATGATAATGTTGTGTTGTTTATATACAAGGAAGTCAGTTTTTTTTTTTATTTCCCAATAGGAAATACATCAAGAACATGACCTGAGGTCTGAATTGTGTCTGGGGAGGTTAGAGTTTTCAGAGGAACCTTAACTTCAGTGTTCAGAAAGTCTTTGATATA
>CAEGAF010049912.1:0-12929 GCA_903067075.1 Micropoecilia bifurca
TGTGTGTGCATAATCTGTTAAGTGTGGAGTGCTGATATGGAGTGACTCACCTGTCTTTTCTGTGTCCTCTCCAGGGTGTTTGGACAAATACTACCCCGGGGGTCCAGACACCATTTGTAGATCTGGGAGAGGCCATTGGAAATTGTTTATGGGTTTTTGTGGTGTTTTCATTTGGTGTAAGATAAATTATAAAATATTTATAAAAAGTCAATTTTAATGTTTATATTTAATAAAATGTAGCTTATTTAAATAGGTGGATATTTTGAAGGGAGATCCCCCTGTGATTTGGAGGTGGTTGAGTCCAACACAGCTGGGACTATTTAAGCCTGCAGTTAACCTGTGAAATGTGATTATTGTTGTGTGTGTGATGCTGGGAATAAAATCCACTGCTGTTCTCCACCTAATGCTGCCTCCCGTAATCTTCTTCACCGTAAACTCCAACTGCAAACGGCCGCTTTGTTACAACATGATACATTTAAATGAGCCCAATTATAATATTTTATTTATGGATTCAGTTGTGTGTGTGGTTTTATTTATTGTTTTTGGTTGTTGTGTTTTATTTCAGATCTTTAAAATATCGTTCAGTGACAGTGAAGTGTTTTATACAAACCTGAAGTTTATTGGTCTTAGAGGGAGCTAACTTGGATTATTATGTCACTATCAGTATATGACTTGAAAATGGTACTAAAACAAAAATATGATAATTTATTGCAATAATCTCTGGGAAAATTTGTTTTCATAACAAGCCAGGTTCCGGGCTTGTAAACAAATCCATCACGTTTCTGCTCACTCCTTTATCCTCCATATGCATCAGTGAATTTTTACACCTTGTTTTTTCTTGCAGAACTGAGGGAGACGGACCCGCTGAGTGAAGCCTGGCACGGCGGGAAGCCGCTGACCGGCTGGTGGCTGACATGGCAGCAGCTCCGAGCGCTCTTCGTCAAACGCTGGCTGTACGCTCGACGGAGCCGTCGGGGGTTCTTCGCTCAGGTGACACAGGAATTTATCTATTTATTTTAATGCGTTGCTAATATTATATAAGAAAGGCTTGAATGGAAAACCTGCAGAAAGTGATTCAATTAATCCCAAGAATGATCAAACACTACAGTGATCATCAGACGCACCAAACTAGAAATTTTTAAAGTTATAGTTACTTGTGGATGAGTTCAAAGCCTGCACAGGCGTTGCCGCGCCAACCGGATGAACAAACTGGACGTTAATAACTAAATCTGTGAACGAGGTCATTTAAAGTCTCTCACAGAAATATATTTGAGGTTAGGGTTAGTATTAGAGATTTTTTGGTATTATCATTTTGGATATTACTTTAGTTCATATTCAGTCTAATATTAATTTATAGTAAATCAACATTCAGTCTAATGTGAATCAGTAAATGATGTGCGAATACTTTTTGATTGCTGTATAGAATATCTGTGTTCTTGATAACTGATTGTTCCCTTCAGGGTTTGAAAGAGCTAGATGACCTGTGTGTTAGATAGAACCAGCCAGCCTGTCGCCTGTTTCATTGTTTATCATTTCTGACTTCATTGTTTATCTTTTCTGACTTTCGTTATTCCAAATAAAAGTCCTGCTCGAGCAGAGATACGGCAGAACGCTCTGTGATCGACTCGGAGGAGTAGTTTGCTGAGTCTTCTCCTTCTGCAGAAGTTTGGTCATAAAATTGATGTACGTTGTCTGTGGTTCTTTCTTTCTTATTGAAGGTTCAAGGAAAAATTCCTATCAGTTAGCATACGATGTTTAACGTCTTGCTTGTTGACAGAAGTACTAAGCTGTTTGATATTGTCCTCAGATTTTTCTGCCGGCCGTGTTTGTGCTGATCGCTCTGCTCTTCAGCCGCGTCGTTCCTCCGTTCGGGAAGTATCCCCCCCTGGAGCTGCAGCCCTGGATATACGGAGATCAGTACACCTTCTTCAGGTGAGACCGAACGTTCCTCAGCCATCCAGGTACATCAGTCAGTAGCTGGCGCCTTCACCCACCTCCCAATTTAATAACTGCAGCAACGACGATCCTGGCAACCCAGCCACGGAGAACCTGCAGAAGGTTCTGCTGGACCAGCCGGGTTTTGGCACCAAGTGCATGCGGAGAGAAGTGCAGGATGGCAGCAAAAAGTAAGATGATTTCTCTAAACATGGGAAACACCAAATGTGCCGGAGCTCCACTAGGGTTGCTAGGTAACGGGGCGGGGCTCTGGTAGGGTTGCTAGGTAACGGGGCAGTGACTTAACAATCTGCAGGCTTTTGAAAATGCTCGTTTTGTGTCATTTAGAGGGACCTGACATGTCTCACTGTGACAGGTTGCTTTAATATGGCCAGTAAATAAGTGATGTACGACGTTTGGGAAATTTTCTCTCGTCAAATAGAGAAAATGGTCATTAAATGCAGGTGGATCTCACTCACTGATGTCAGTTTATTTCATCACGCTGTGTGAAACGGTCATCGTACGCTGACAACATTAAAACAGCAAGGTAACGTAAATGTGGGTAACCATGGTAACCCGTGAGCTGTTTGTCAGGCAGCGAACTTGTGCACGCAAACAAATGATTCCTCTATTAGATCCCGTTTTGTTTTGTTTTTAAGAAGATGCAGCCGACACTCAGCAGGCCTTCATGAACCCAAATGTTCTCCCCGCCGCAGGAGTCCTCAGTGTGAACCTGAGAGCGGGATCCGCTTTGTGCGGCCCCAGATATCGTTCTCCACCTGGAAGATGCTGAGCCAAGGCAACTGGACCAAAGACAGGCCTTCCCCAGAGTGTCAGTGCAGCACGGATGACTCCCGCCGGATGCTTCCAGATTGCCCGGACGGCGCCGGTGGGGTTCCCCCTCCACAGGTTGGTCAGCTGGCTCCCGATCGGGTTTTACTCGGGTGGAGCCGCATTAACACCGACCTTTATGCTTCACAATGAAACGTACTGCGACTTATTTCAGTAGTTTCTCCTTGTGTTTTTTAATAACTTGTTTTAACTTCAGATGAAGAGAGCCACTGGGGATATTCTCCAGAATCTGACGAAGCATAACATCTCAGATTACCTGGCGAAGACTTACCCGCAAATCATCAAGAAAAGGTGCTTTTTAAACAAAGCATTTAATATGAACAGTTTAGAGAAAGCAGATAAATCTGAGGGTTTATGTTTAATTTGCTTAGTTATTGTCATTTGATCTTGTACAGAATAAAAATCTAAAGCTCACTTCAAGACTGCAGACTATTTGATCACTTGTTTTGGCAATGATTCTTATAAATATTTATATTTTACAATGTTTTCATAACATTCTGCAGAGTTTAACTTATTATTTTATTTTTCTATCATTACTTGAAGTCTGAATGCTAATAGAGTTTAACTTTGTTTCCCTTCAGCCTTAAAACCAAGACGTGGGTGAACGAAATCAGGTGAGAATTTAAGCTTTCTTTTTTTTTTTAAAAAAACTAAAGTTACAAATTTTACTGTCTTGTTTTAAGAAGTTTTTTTTAAGGTCTAATTGTAGTAGGAAATATCTGCTACTTTTAAGAACTCCTCAATTAACTGAAAAACATTCTTTACCTTTTCAAGGTGTAAAAAGTAATGATCTGAAACATTTAAAATTTATGTTTACTACAGATTATAGATAAACTAATTATGGAATATTTTAATTAAAAAGAGAGGCTGGTGCAACTACAGATGTCCCTCATATAAAACCACAAAAATTGGAGTAATATTGTCTTGTTAACTCATAAAGGTGATTAATTTTTTTCTGAACTAAGAATTAATTTAGCCTAAACAATTAAATGAATTTGACCAGCTAAAATCAAACTACTCGGTTTGGTTAAAGCAATAATTTTCTGTTTTTTTTTCCAGATATGGAGGCTTCTCTCTCGGAGGCAACATCAGCCAGAATGTCTCTCAGCTCCAGGATCTCCAGAACTCCATCATGGCAATCCGGACTCGATACCAAGTAGAACAGGTGCACAATGTATTTATTTTTTTAATATCCTTTTTTTTTTACTTGTTTTTGAAATTTTACAAATATTGAACGTTCAACTAACAAACGTTACAGAGAATCTAGTTGGACAAGAGGAATTAAATGATTAAAAAAGAATAAAACCCAAAGTGAGCATGTTCACAGTAAAAAAAAAAAAAAAAAAGGAGATAAATACATTGTACATTTTTGCGCCAAGTTTAGGTTCCATTTCTTCCTTGATTTTTGTATTTATCAGCAGCAAGTCTTAATAAAAAGTTTCCCCACTGCATACATTTCCTTCAATTTTCCCTTCCGGTCCAAAGATGGTGGTGGTTCCACATCGAGCCTCTTGTGAGTTGTAGCTTTCTTTGGGCCAACTAATAGAATATATTTACCAGTCTACTTCAGTATTTGGGGTAAATTAAAACTGTAAAATCACAGGTTAAATTTAAGTCCATTATAGTTTTGATTTCCATTATTGCCTCCAACCAGTAGGGTGCGATCTCACCCAAAAACATGAAAATGAGGCAGACATATCCCCCCGTCCTTTTTAGTGTTACTACATTGGTTACAGTTAAATGTTCTGCTTATTGTTTTAACCTTGTTTATATCTCATGCCTAAATGTGTTTGTGTTGAACAGAACAGTTCACTGGATCGGCTGCTGAAGAAGCTGCCGAGTTTTTGGGGAGAAATGCACAGCGTGAACAACGTCAAGGTGAACAGTTTCTCTCAAGGTCGTCTCTCGCATCGTTTCATACTTAAAACGTCGTCCTTTTTCGGGACTTTTTATTTAATTTTCCCTGTCAGGTGTGGTACAACAACAAGGGCTATCACTCCATGGTGTCGTTTGTGAACGTGATGAACAACGGCCTGCTGAGAGCCAGTCTGCCGCCCGGACCGAAGCGGGGGACACACGGCATCACCGTCTACAATCACCCGCTCAACCTCACCAAGCAGCAGCTCACTGAAGTAGTAATGTCAGTGAATGTCAGCGAGAAGTCTGGTGATGCAGAATGGAATAGAATAGAATAGACTTTATTGATTCTCAAGGGGAAATTGCTTATTTGTTGTCAAGCTGCTCCATCCACGGCTTTAAATATTAATGATACAAATATAAGCAAAGAGATCAAGTTTATAATATGTATATTATAAGAGTGATGTAAGTCACTGAATGTGACTGAATATAAATAAATAAATAAAAATACTTGTATCTGGTAAACTAACTAACTCCACTGGAGTAGTTATAAGAGAAAATGCTTAAAAAAGAGGATTTTTAATTGTACAAAAAGACAAATGTTGGGAGGAATATAAAGCTTTTGTAACACTTTATTTGAAGAGATGTTCATAAGCCTGACGTGACGTCATAAACATGAAGGGATCTTCATAAGTGTTTATTACATGAAGTGTCTTTTGGTAAATAATGACACTTTTAGTGCAAAGTTGCCTGTAAAAGTTCACAAAAAGTGTAAACTTTGCATTAAAAGTGTCATTATTTACAAAATGACTGCAGTCAAACACATTTATAAAAACTCCTTCATGTTTATGAAAGTGTCATGTCAGTCTGATGTACAACACTTCAAATAAAGTGTTACCATAGCTTTCATAGAAACAAAACTAAATGTAAAAACTAAATGTGAATCTTTAAGTTGTAATTTTTGTTCTCCAGCTGTTTGGTCTTAATTCCTACGTTTTTTTTCCCTTCTTCCCGTTTCAGGATGTCGACCTCAGTGGACGTTCTGGTTTCCATCTGTGTTGTCTTCGCCATGTCCTTCGTGCCGGCCAGTTTTATTCTCTTCCTGATTGAGGAGCGAGTCAGTAAAGCCAAACATTTGCAGTTTGTCAGCGGAGTGAAGCCAATCCTCTACTGGCTGGCAAACTTCACCTGGGACTTGGTGAGAGTTCAGTCAGCTTCAGAAAATCTGCAACGTCAAGGGAGCCACAGTTTGCTTTATGAAAGAGAGTTGGAGTTTCATTGTGTTCAAATATAATATTAAGAATAAAGTGGCTAATAAAAACTATCAGCATGAACATCGTATCATGATACATTTAACCCTTTCTTTCCCCCAAAAAAACAAGGTCATTTAAGGATTAGAAGCTTGACTTTGAATTATTTTATTTATTTATTACATTCAAACCTGTAGACAAATTCTTGCTTTTTAAAATAATTATTTCATACCGGAAAAGTAATGATTGAAATTCATGACTAAAACACTCAAAAATTAGACATTTGTGCTGAATGACGTGTTAGATTTTTAAGCAACAGTTTAAAGCATTCAACACTGTGTATAAAACATTTAAAGATGTACATAAGAACAATGTCATTTTGCTGTTTGAAGTGATCAGACTTGGATTTTTTAGCTCTTTTCTTGCAGTTTTTACTAACGTTAAAATTATGCTTGCATGTGTAGACATTAAAATGACATACTCAGCTTTAATAAAGTGTTTGTCTCTTTTTTTCCCTCCCTTTTCTCAGCTGAACTATTCTGTCTCGGCCATGATAGTTGTGCTGATCTTCATCAGTTTTCAGCAGCCGTCCTACGTCTCCAAAACCAACCTGCCGGCTCTGATCCTCCTGCTGTTCTTCTACGGGTACATCGAGTTTTTTACCCGGAAGCTTTGCTTCTCACTTCTTTCTGAAAAGAAAGTGTCTGTATGTTTTATTATGTCTGTTTAATAATCTGTCTAAATCCAATGTTTGTTTCTCTTTGACAGGTTTGCCATCACTCCTCTGATGTACCCAGCATCCTTTGTTTTCTCCGTTCCAAGCACGGCTTATGTTGTTCTGACTTCCCTCAACCTCTTCATCGGCATCAACGGGAGCATTGCCACCTTCATCCTGGAGTTGTTTGTAGATGAGGTGCAAAAACACAAATACATCGAGATGCATTTGTAAAAAAGTAAATACTGGATAAACATGTAGGGTAAAATCATCTGAACCACATAAAGGTTTTAAGTTACTGATGTTTTACCTTTATCTTTGTACTACATTAAAAGCGTTAATTGTTTCTAATTTGTGTGTGGATTTTGTCCTTGCAGCATCTGAATGAGATCAACAGGATCTTGAAGAAAGTGTTTTTGATTTTCCCACATTTCTGCCTGGGGCGAGGTCTCATCGACATGGCTAAAACCCAAGCCCTGGCCGACGCCTTCCAGAGACTCGGTACGAATGCTTTACCCACAGATTTACTCTTTATCTGGAAACACATCTAACATGTCTGCTTTTAATGTTTTCTATACCTATGGATTTGGTTTAAAAAGTAATTATCAGGAATAATTCTGCCATCACATCTGGACTTTTTTTTCGTATTTTCTTTGGGTTCACTAAGAAAGATTTAATGTAGCTGAAACTAAAGTATTGGTTTAACAATGTGCAAAATAAGGCCCGTATAAGGCTTCTTGTGGCTAGCTAGTTAGCTAACTTAAAACCTTAATGTGGCCCAGCTAGTTAGCTAGTTGGTTAAGTAACTACAGGGTTTCCTCCAGTGCATTATAAGCCTGGCGGGCCACCAGGCTTTTCTTGTGGCCCCACCAGACTAAGCTTTACTTATTTATCTAAGTCTTTTTTTAAGGCTGTATAGACTGTGTTCAGATATAAATTTTCCAATCTTTCAATAACACATAATTATCAAGTGATATTTTCAAATTTCCTGTCAACTTTAAGCATTTTTCACTGCCCTGATGGCCAACCACTGGGCTCAGCAAGTTTTCTGGGGGAAACCTTAAACTCTCTAGCTGAGAAAGCAGCGGCTCTACGTTTTGCCTCCTGTTATCACTATAGTGCTATAATAGAGGGACAGTTTAAATAAACAAAATGTTCTTTGTTTACATAAGTCAGGATCTTCCTCCTGTGTGTCCCCCTGCAGGAAGCAAACGGACTCTTAACCCTCTTCAGTGGGACTTTGTTGGGAAGAATCTGTTTGTGATGGCAGTTGAAGGTGTCATCTTCTTCATCTTCACCATACTCCTGCAGTACAAGTTTTTAATTCACTCCAGGTAAACCCCCCTCTTCCATTCCCTGCTTGATTTAAGTTTGATCTTGAACATATTTCGCTGAGTTTCTATTTTCACTGATGTTTCGCTGTAAAGACGGTTATCTATTTATTATCGAATCAGTGACTCTAGAACATGTTTGTCCAGGTCGTCTTTGAACAAGCCTCAGCTTCCTCCTCTTGGTCCAGAGGATGAAGACGTAGCAAGAGAACGTGAACGAGTGAAAAGTGGCAAAGCCATGTCTGATATCCTCACCATGATTGATCTGAGCAAGGTACAAAACGCTTAAAATATTTATTTTAGAAACCTAAAATATGATTTCGGAGGAGTTTGTCAGAAATATGAGCAACCGACATAAAGTGTAGGAAGTTACATTTGTGCATTTTTAAGTGTTATGTAAATTCCTATGTAATTTCATTGTAACATAAACAAATGCATTTTAAAATATTAGTAGAAATGTTTACCGTACTGTGAAAATTGACTAGAAATTAGCAGCTAGCACTGTGGATTTACCATTAGGTATCCTGAATCCTCATTTATTAGATATTGCTCCCTATGTCTGGAATATAACAATATAAACTTATTTTATTTTGTCATCCAGGTTTATAAAGCTGGAAAAAAGCCAGCTGTGGATCGACTTTGCCTTGGGATTCCCCACAGTGAGGTGAGAAACTTACAGAATCGCTTGTGCTTTCCTACATTTTGTGAAGTTTGTGCATTTATGTGTGTATCTTTTACTTAACCATGAAAATATCTGACATTTAAACCTTTTCTAAACAGCAGCATAAGACAGAACAAATACAAAACGAGATGCAGACAATTCATAACCAGGAGACATCATGTAACTAAACTTTAGGGAAGAAGCTCAGTGAGCTGATGCCACTGTCCTTTAAAGCTAAATAAATTATAACTTCAAATAATTCTGCAGATTATTTTAGGTGGCAGGAAGTTTAAAAGCCTTTTAGCCAGGTTCAGTTCTGACCTTTGGAGCCATCAGTGACGTCCTGAGAACGCAGTCAATAATGCTAAAGGTTCAAGACCAGGGGTGTCCAAAGTGCAACCCAGCGGCCATTTGTGGTGAAAACTATTTATTTTTAAATCAGGATAAAACTTTTATCAACATAATTTTCTTACAAAAATTTTTTTTAAGTAGAAAACAAAGTATTTTGTCTTTTTATAGCCAAGCTTTTTGTAATAAGTAGAACTACATCTGACTTCGCTGCACCCAAATCAGCTTTTATTTAATCTATTAAACTTGGCAGAATGTAACAAGTGTTTTTAAAGAAAGTGACTCAAATCAACAGATTTTAAGATGTGTTGCCTTCATTTGAATGCAGCAAATGTGGAAAATCATTTATATTTTTGGATCTGCAATTAAGGATAACAAACAACGTCATGCAAATTTAATTGCTTGATTTTATTTTTATTTTTTACATTTTTCTTTTTTTGTCTCATGAATAGTTTTGACCTTTCAGCTTTGAACCACTTGACAAAAAGTTTGAACACTCCTGTTTTAGACAGAAGCATAAATCTATTAGAAGATGCTCATTTATAGATAAAAACCAGATCTGTAAGAGAGTCTGGAATCAAAGGCAGACAGAAAATCAACAATTTGTCAAATCCTGTTTGTGGTAGATGCATTTGAACAGCTTGGTTAAAACTGTGCAGCGTATGTATATGAAATGTGAACCGGTTGTTTACTGAATAATGATCCTGAGCCATGAGGTTATGGACACTCACTCTTTGTTAGACACTCAGTTCCCGGCAGCTGGTCGGCTGGTTTACTCTAACAACACGTGGTTTTGTGTCTGGCCCCTCAGTGTTTCGGCCTGCTTGGCGTGAACGGAGCAGGGAAGACGTCCACGTTTCGCATGCTGACTGGAGACACACCCATCACACACGGAGAGGCTTTCCTCAAACAGCACAGGTGCAGAACCTCCCCAGCTGGGAAGCCTTCGCCATCAGAGGAACCTTTATTTGTTAAGACGTTGTTTGTCCACTTCTCAGTGTGCAGACGGACATGGAGCGCGTCCACCAGCTGATGGGTTACTGTCCGCAGTTTGATGCCATCTGTGACATGCTGACGGGTCGGGAGCATCTGGAGATGTACGCTCGGCTCAGGGGGGTTCCAGAGGCTTCTGTTGGCAAAGTAACGGAACCAGAACAAAAAAACACACATGTTGATTCCTTCATCTTTCTAGCTTTTCAAAGTTTCCATCAAATGATTCAGTTTTACCTTAAAGTTCAGGTTGAAAAGTTTGAAGTTTTCTGTTCCTGACGTTTCCTCTCTGGCCTGTAGGTGGCGCAGTGTGGGGTGAAGAAGCTGGGGTTGACCCAATACGCCGAGCAGGAGGCTGGAGGATACAGCGCTGGCAACAAGAGGAAACTTTCCACGGCCATCTCCCTGATCGGAGCGCCTCCTGTTATATTCCTGGTACAGAAGCAAAGCAGACGCAGGAGAGGCTCTGCTTCAGTTTTATCTGATTTTTATTACATTTATCTCTTTGTGCTGGCAGGATGAGCCGACCACTGGGATGGACCCAAAGGCCAAAAGATTTCTGTGGAACTGCATCCTGAGTGTCACGAAAGAAGGCAGAGCCGTCGTCCTCACGTCTCACAGGTACAACACCCGAAACGGAGTCGGACCGATACGGACCAAACAGACTCGGACCGAAACGGACCAAACAGACTCGGACAGAAACGGACCAAACAGACTCAGACTGAAAAGGAGTCGGACAGAAACGGACCAAACGGACTCGGACAGAAACGGAGTCGGAGAGAAATGGACCAAACAGACTCAGACCGAAACGGAGTCAGACAGAAACGGACCAAACAGACTCAGACTGAAACGGAGTCGGACAGAAACAGAGTCGGACAGAAACGGACCAAACAGACTCAGACGGAATCAGAGTCGGACCAAAACGGAGTCGGACCGAAACGGAGTCGGACCGAAACGAACCAAACAGACTCAGACCGAAACAGAGTCGGACCAAAACGGAGTCGGCCCGAAATGGAGTTGGACTGCTGGAGAATAACTTCCGTTTCCCTTCATGTTCATTGAAATAAACGTGTATATTCTTTGTGGTCTTATTTTTTTTTTCTGGGTGAGTATCGAAGTTACATTAAAGAGCAGAGCCAGAAGCCTCCCATTGCTGCTGATTTCTATCAGTGATTTCTATCTATATATTAAGTTCAATACTTGCATTGACAATTTGTATGCCTGTCGTTAGCATGGAGGAGTGCGAGGCTCTTTGCACCAGGATGGCCATCATGGTGAACGGCAGATTTCAGTGTCTGGGATCCGTGCAGCACCTGAAGAACCGGTAGCCACACACAACACAACAAGTTTTATAAACTTTAAATACAATCTAAAGTTTATAAAAGTTCTCTGAGACATTTTTTTTTCAATATTTTTTCTCCAACATTTTTGTTCTTTCAGTCTTCGTAGTGAAAGGTTTTATTTATATAGGCAAAAATTAAAAATAATGCAAATTGCACAAAAACAGTTCTTCTGTTATTTTCTGTCTGCTGAGCCTGTTGTGTCAGTTTTTTAGATCAAGCAGAAAGAGTAAACTGTGAGCATCGGTTCAAGATATATGTTGCAAAATGCAGATTTGGAAAACTTCCATCTGCCAGAATTTTTAAAATACTAGAGCCAAAAACTTTATATTTTTGTCTGTCTGATTACTATATAATATTAAATCAGACTTTATGATTAATCAGTTCTCGTGAAACCTTTTTACCAAATACGTTTTTCACTCTTGAGTACTGTCTTACTTTGGTTACATTTTGAAGCAGTGCTTCTCTTACTTGAATACAGTTTTACTCTTCCGTGCAGAATGAAGTTACATCTCTGTTTAAGATTTAATTTGGAAAAAGCTGGAGCCAATCAAAACCTTCTCAGCCCTATTTTGATAAGCAGTAATATTTAAATTAGACACCGTAGATTAAACAGCATTTGATGACAAAGCAAACAGATAAGATTTTGTTTTTGGCTAAATGTTTCATAGATGTATTAGATAAAAAAGTCTTGTCAGGATTTTATTGGGATTTTAATGTTCAGGTTTGTAGGTGAATGAGTGACTTTTGGTGATTTTTAAGGAATGCAGCAGCAAACCTCCTCATTTATCTTTGTTTGGTGTTAAAGAAAGATTCAATACATGGAGGAAGACATTTAAATGTGATCTTCTTCCATCCTGTGTCCAGATTCGGAGACGGATACACCATCATTCTCCGTCTGGCGGACACCAAACCGGACGCCGAGTCCTGTCCCATCGACGCCTACATGAGGACGTCGTTTCCCGCCATCGAGCTGAAGGAGCGACACCAGAGCATCCTGCAGTACCAGCTGTCATCGCGCGCCTGCTGCCTGGCCCGCATCTTTGACGTTCTGGCCAACAACTACGAGGAGCTCGGCGTCGTGGACTTCTCCGTCTCGCAGACCACCCTGGATCAGGTGAGGAAGAGGATGCAGCAGAAATGAAGGCTTTCGCTACTCTGAAAACAGACATTTTGTCGCTAGAGGTTTGAGAGAGCTGGTGTAGCGAATGATGATCAACATGCAGTCTATAAATCAACCAATATCAACGAACGTTTGGTAAAATTAACTTAACGTGAAGCAGGAATCCAATATTTTCATGGAGTTTTTAACAACTCTTGGATGAAGAGAGGTGATGGAGATGATGATCTGCGGCTCTCGCTGGAGCGGTTCGCGGCCGAGTGTGAAGCGGCCGGGATGAGGCTCAGTGCCTCCAAGTCCGAGGCCATGGTCTTGAGCCGGAAAAGGGTAGAGTGCCTTCTCCGGGTCAGGGGGGTCGTCCTGCCTCAAGTGGAGGAGTTTAAGTATCTGGGGATCTTGTTCACGAATGAGGAAAGAAGGGAGCGGGAGATCGACAGGCGGATTGGGGCAGCATCTGCCGTGAAGCGGCGCTGTACCGGTCCGTCGTGGTGAAGAGAGAGCTGAGTCAAAAGGCGAAGCTCTCAATTTAC
>CAEGAF010049916.1:0-10629 GCA_903067075.1 Micropoecilia bifurca
ACCTACCTACCTACCTACCTACCTACCTACCTACCTACCTACCTACCTACCTACCTACCTACCTACCTACCTACCTATCTATCTATCTATCTATCTATCTATCTATCTATCTATCTATCTATCACACAAAATCCTACTAATTTTTTTGGTCTAGTTTCTAGTCCAAATATCTTCATACTCTTAAAATAAGACAAAACTAACTTACAAGAAACTTAAAATCATGACATTATATAGCCTCATATATATAGGAGCTTGTTTTAGATCAATAATTCCTATATATTGAGTTAAAAATTTACTGGTACTACTGAAATTTTGCCACTTACAACAATTTACGTTTTCCATGTTATAAGTTAAATAAACTGCCAGGGGAAAAAGTACTTTTTGCTAATTTGTGCTTGTAGAAGAATTATTGACTTAAATAAATGTATATCTATACCTTGATGAAGCTACTTGCAAGTTAGTTTTGTTTTATTGTGCACTATGTACTAAGACATTTGCACTACAAATTAGACAAAAGACACTTTTGCATTTTGTATCCATCTATCTGTGCATCCCGAGTTTCACTATATGCAAAAAGATTTCTGACACTAATTACGCATTCACTGATATTCTGATTCAGGGAGATGCACCTGACATTTTATCTGAAAAAGAAAAACAAACAAAATGTCAAAAATGTTGCTCTGCCTTGTCTTTCAGCTATGCCTCTCTCAAGCTCTGCCCCTTCTAACAAGAGGAAGGCGGCCAGCAAGATCATCACTGACCTTTCCCACATCACCCAGAATGGTAAAGCCTGCGGAAGTCACATAAAGCAAACAGTCATGCATTTAAACATGCTGCCTAATCGGGACGCTTTAAAAATCCTCCTTTACCTGCTGCGACTTCATTACACGCTCGACTTAAGAACAAATCTTCTGCATTCGTTTGCGGTCTGCCCTGTCAGCATGTTGCAGAGCGAACTGCGTGGGTGTGAATCATTGTATAGGCTGTATGATGCCATGATTAAACACACACACACACACACACACACACAAACACACACACACACACACACACACACACACACACACACACACACACACACACACACACACACACACACACACACACACTTGCATGTTCCTGTTGGCAACAGGATAGCCAACATGCATGTGGAATCTCCTGGAGGGTTGCGGGTTGTTATCGAATGGCAAGGCAGCCACAAATCTGTCACCATAACAGACAACACAGAATAGCACATGGTGACTTTGCACTCATTTTATTAGTGTGAACATATGTCCAAATTGCATCACATGAAGCTGTAAAACTATAGTAGAAAAGTTAACATTCGGTCAACTGAATTTAGCATTCCCCTGCTAATATTAGATCTCTTTCCACTTGCTGTTCCTTCCTTTGTTCAGCTACATTGGCTGTGTCTGGTGGTTTATTTCTGTATTTCATCCAAAATGACTCAGAAGTTTCACATACTGCAGAAATGGTCCTTCAGAAACAGAATGTTTAATGCAGCTCTTTCTGCCAGACCCACCAGTGGGTCCATCTGTTCAAACTCAAGCTGTGCAGCCTTCAAACACAAAATGCATTATTTCTATTAGGGGAAACACCACGATTTTTTTTCTAATTGTACTGGGTAAATCTTTATGAGGCTTTTTTTTAGAGATATATCTATGGTTGTGTCACCTGTAAAAAACGGACTGAGACAGAATTTCAAAGTACTCTGCCTATACTAATGCTGATTTTTGGTTAGTTTTTTTTTATTAGGTAACTTCAAAACAACATTAACTGTTCCTTCCTTTGTTCAGCTACATTGGCTGTGTCTGGTGGTTTATTCCTGTATTTGTCTGTAAGTGTCTCCGTCAGTTAACTAACTAACTAACTCAGGTTTTTTTCTCCTCTAGTTATTAAATTAGTGATGATCTGAGGTAAATGAGCTTGTAGGACTTATTCAATTAATACATTTCTATGTATTTCATGCAAATCTTCAAAAAGACTTGAAATAATTCAAAGCTAACTCACAAGTAGCGTTTTAGCAAAATAAAGGAGCTTGTTTTAAGCAAACAATCCTTAATATTGATGAAAAATTCCAATACCACTTGCAGATTATTTCACTTGACATTTTTCCCATATTATAAGTCAAACAATTTTCCAGTGAAAATACTGTTTTTTCATCAATATAAATCTCAAAACAAGCTTCAATATTTTGCTGAAAAGTTATTTCAAATGTGCCAGTAAAAATAATAAATTGTTCTAGACGATAAACTGTCCCAGAGCTTATTGTGATAAACGATAACGTTGTTTTGAGAACATTTTTAAGTAATATAATTGCAATAATGGCATAAAAATACACAAATGCATTCTCAAAGATCAATAAACTTAAAATTTTAATTTATATTTAAACACTGGAACCGGGATACATCTGGAATAGTCAAAAATAAATATAGAAAACACCAAAACAAGAAATAAAATAAATTATGAAATATCTGTAAACAAAATTATCTTTCAAAAAAGGGATAGTTGAGTCCAAAACAGCAGTTTGAAGACTTTTATCAGTCAGTGTTTGGCAAAAAGAGAGAAAAAAGAGAAAATCAATAAATCAAGCAAATGAAAATTAGAGTTTCTTTTAATTTATCATGCGATTAACTAAAATCGCATGATAATCTCATGTGCTAAAATATTTGCACTAGAAACTATACTAAAAATAGCTGTTTTTATTATTACTGTTATTATTTATTATTATTATTATTAGTGAAGTGGATTCTCTAAGGTAAAATCTGCAGTCTGAATGCGATTTACCGCCTTGCACCCTTGGTTACATCTGCCATTCAACAATCTGTCGCCGTCTCTCCCTGTTTGCCTCATTTTTTCCGGTTCCGGTCCGTCTGCTGTCCCATCTGCAGCTACATCTGTATCCTACTGGTTTGTTTTCAGTCAGTCATTCGGCAGCTAATCCTGCTTATCCCGTATTTTGCTCCAGTTAATACCAACACATCTCTCCATCATCCCCTCTGCCTTTTCCATCACACAACTCTCTCCCACTATCTGCTGTCCGTCTGTCCGGTCCTGCCTCTCCTCCGTCTGCTCGGGTTCCTCCCAGTCAGCGCTACTTTCTCGGTCTTCTTAATCAACACTAATAAATATACCCGTGGGAGTCTTGGCTCTGCTCGGCATCCTCAATATTTCTTTTCCATACATACAAACTTAACACACAACAGCTGGCACAAGCCTGATTTATGATGCGCCGCTAACAGCTCTTCACGGCGCAGCAATGCCAACTTTCAGCTTTATAGATGAGTCTGCGTGAGAGGAAGGCGGGAGGATGGCAGCTTGTGGCTGGACTCCAGGTATTATGAGTGATATCAGGGTTTCACATGGTGGATGAGGAACATGCTTTTATGAGGAGTAAAATCCATCACACCTCTCCATCAGCAGCAGAGAGGAAAGGCCGTGCGTGTCTTGAGGAAGTCCGTTCACAAACAAACAAAAAGCTGCTTTGACATTCCCCCAACTGCACACTCTAATGCCTTGACCTACTGACCCCTAAAACGCCCCGAAGGCATGAGACCACACAACAGGCTCCCACTCCTAACTACTGAGAGTACAGACAAGTATAGACTGTTGCTAAAACACATTTATGTGTGGCTAGTAACTAACTAGCCACAGGAAGTAGTACCGGAAAACACGGTATTTAAAGTACTGTATTTTCCGGACTATAGAGCGCACCTCACTATAAGCCCCATCTCCGATTTTATCTTTTAAAAACTGGAAACGTACATACGTAAGCCACACCGAGCTATAAGCCGCTGGTATCTTCGCCGGTCTTAGTTTTTCACAGGGACACAGCGTTCCGTCTCCAACGCCAAACCATGGATTCGTTCACGCTGAGTTCAAGTGCAGCGGCTCTATTTCCCTCCTGCACTACCAAATTGATAGCATTCAACTTAAAAGATGCATCATATGAACTTCTTCGAGTTGTTTCCTTGAAGAGGGGGCATGAGTTTGAAGAAATTTCTCGTCGTGCCTGCTACTAGCATATACTTGTTCTAAACGAAAATAAGCGCTTTCTTCTTTGATTTCCAATTTTGACTTCCAATGATTCACTTCCTGCTAAAGAGCCCCCATGTGGTTGAAGAAAAATCCACAGAAAAGCTGCACTGGGTTATAAGCAGTATGGTTCAAAGTGAGGGGGGCAGTAGCGGCTTATAGCCCGAAAAATATGGTAGCTATATTTCTAGTTTAAACTTTTGCTAAAGTAAATTTTTAATTACTATTGATACTGGATGGAAAAGATTGCAGCATAAAACAAGTCATGAATTACCTTCAAAACTAAACACTTCATAATTTATATTTTAAATAACAGCAATGCTAGTTTCCACATAATTGATGGGATTGAATGTGTAACAAAAAAATGAACATTGTTTACCTTTAAAAATGAAACATAGCCAGAAAATAAAAGTTAGACTTTGTATAGGTTAAAATATCAATATGCGGGTTCCACATAATTTTATTGCTCTAATGTTTACAAGTTAAATATTTGGTAAAAGGTAAGGTGAGGTAATTTTATTTATATGACACATTTTCAACTACCAGGCAGTTCAAATTGCTTTACAGGAATTAGAAGGAAACACAAATAAAACAAACCAAATGAAAGACAAACATGTAGTTCTATAAGAACATAGAACTACATGTATGTTCCCCATGTTTAATAAAAATAAGTAGTCTGTAATTTATAAGATAATAGAGGTTTCTCTGGATTCTAGCTCTGATAAAAATTAGATGTTGGTTCTCCATGTTTGATTCTACAACGTAGTAATTTCTAAGTTTGTTATAGATTTGTAATCAAACAGGAGTTTATCTAGGTCTTATTAGAAGTTTAATGCTAAAAACTGATCTAAAGTAATGAGTAGTCTCTCTAGAGAAAAACTAAAATGACTTTCTCTGGATTCTAAGTTAGTCCTAATTCCTGGGGATTAAGTGAACCTTTTCAAATAAAAGTCATACAATACAAGCGTTAATATTTCTCTTTTTAAACCTCAGTAATTTCTGTCCAACATGTTAGAGCAAAAGCACTCTGCAGAGTTAGTCTATTTATTTGAAAATGTCTAATCTTTTAAATTGAAATATAACTCTGAATTAATAATAGACAAACAAAAATGTTCAAATCTACTGAGAGCATATGTACCTTTTACCCAGAGAGCGCTATTTTTGTCTTCCTTTCTCATCCCGACAGAGGATGAGCTGGACCCGGACGCTGCTGAGTTCGACCTGGGCACCAAGATCAAGACGCCGAAGGACGTGATGCTGGAGGAGCTTTCACTGATGAAGAACAAGGGCTCCAAGATGTTCAGGATGAGGCAGCAGAGAGTCGAGAGGTTCATCGTGACCAACGAGAACATGGTGGGGCTTCAAACATCCAACGGATCCTCTTGTGTTGAGTTCAGGAGCTCCTATCGGCTGTTTCTGTCTTCCAGCAGAACCTCCAGAACCTGCTGATGTCTCCGCCTGTTGTTCCACCCAAACCAGAGAAGCCAAAAGAAGAAAGTAGGTTCAGGCTGCAACAAATTATTATTCTAGTTATCAATTAATTAATTGATTAATCAAACAAAAAAAAGTAGCACATTCTACAGATTTTTCTTTTAACCACTCAATGCTACTTTATACAATACCAGAAATGTATTAAAAGGTAGAAATAAATAACTCAATTCCTTTTTTTAAATAAGAAAATAATCATTTTATTGCCTAAATTGCAGTAACATAGTATTTCTTTAGTGAATTTGACCAGGGTAAAGCTAAAACTACGCCACTTGAGGAGTTCTAGGTAAAACATATTTGTAGACACGTTTTTTTAATCTTAAATGCAAAATATGGATATATTTTGTACAGTTTTACTTAAATAATTCTCTGCATATTTTTTTCAGGAAATTGCCTATTTCTGATTCTATATGTACTAGTTAAAAATTAATCAATTACTAAAATTGTTTCAATAACTTATCCATCACAATTAATCCAATTCAGTCCTAGTTCGGATATATGAGCTTTTCACTATTAAAATAAATAGTTTTACTTCATATAATGTATGTTATTTCTAAACTTTGCAAATCTCAGAGGTGGAAGAG
Source organism: Micropoecilia bifurca (assembly GCA_903067075.1). Classification (NCBI taxonomy): domain Eukaryota; kingdom Metazoa; phylum Chordata; class Actinopteri; order Cyprinodontiformes; family Poeciliidae; genus Micropoecilia; species Micropoecilia bifurca. Next base: position 6,108 of record CAEGAF010049916.1, read on the forward strand.
GCAGTAAATACTCTGGAAAAGGCAAAGAGGAGGAAGGAATATGTCCGCACCTACATATCGCCATGGGAACGAGCCATGACAGACGAGGAGCTGAAAGCCACCATGAAGCCTTGCATGCCGGGACCCATCCATATTCACCCAGACCTGCCTCAGTACAAAAGCTTCAACAGGTACAAACATGATCTAAATTAAACGACCAGGTTTAAAGTTTGCGTTGCTTAAAGTTTAAACCGTTTCATATAGAAATTATTCAGCATCCTGACTGTCGGAGGATGTAGAAGCATGCAAAGGTTTCAATGTAGGTGGTTTCAAAAATGTGTAAGACACCAAAAATGGAAAAAAAAAAGATTTAAAGTGAAACATCAAATAATGAGACATATTGACGATTAAAGCTCTCAGCTACTGAAACCTCAAAATTCAGTTTTTGAAAAATATATGAAATAAAACCACAAAAAAGCTGCTTAATAGAGAGGAATATGGTCTACACCAGTGTTTCTCAACCTTTTTTGGCCAAAGTTTGTACCCCCCACGTTGAGAACCGCTAGTCTACACCATCATCAAGCCATTTGTTCTCAGAGTGCTGTATTCAAGCATATTAATGGAAATCTTAGTGAAAGGAAAATCAAGGTACAAAATAGTGCAAAGTAACACAGATCACTGCAGCCTGGACTGTGTAGCAAAGTTCATTTAAGAGTTTACGGGGCATTCAAAGCAAAGTAACTAATTACATTTACTTGAATACCTTTTTGGAAAGAATTTACTTTTCAGAAAATGTTTGCGACACTGAAGTATCACTACTCTTGATTTAATGAAGAAAACGCTTGTTTAACCAAATATTCACCAAACACAGACCTGCAGTTTTTATTAAAAATTCATAAGTTTTAAATGGAAAGAAATTGATTTTAAAAAATGTTTCTTTTGCCAGATTTTGTTGCTTTGTAATTATGTTATTTTTAAAATTTATTTTCATTTATTTTGGTTCTTAAAATACAAAACATTTCTACTTAACTTCCTATTTTCAGTATTTGAGTCGCCTTTTAACCAAACACTTTTTCACTCTTGCTTGAGTAATTTCTTGGCAGCTACTTTTTACTTTAACTGGGCTAAAAATATGTTGTAGTGCTAGTCTTGTCTCTGTTTACACTTTACCTGAATTCATAACATAAAAAGTCTGATCTAAACTGATGTAACTAATACTTGTACTAACCAACGTCAGAACCAGAAACATCTTCATCTGCTCCTCTATCTACGCAAACTTTGCCACAAAAGACAAATGAGCTTTCATTTATTTATTTCTCTCCCCAGGACAGCGCTGCCGTACGGCGGATTCGAAAAGGCTTCCAAGTTGCTGACCTTCGAGCTCCCAGAGGTCAGCGCAGCCGGTGAGGAGCAGGAGCCTCTCCCAACCCTTCAGGCCGACATCTGCTCAAGACCCTCGTTCAACCGCACGCCCATCGGTTGGGTCTGCATCGACGGCAGCTCGCACGCCCCGCCGGACGTGGAGGTCCCCTACGAGACGGAGGTGTCCTGCGAGACAGACGACCTGTGAAGACGCATGTGGACACGAGCATATTTACAGTCCAAGACTTCATCACACACAGAGAAAGCTCTTCTGGGATTCATGTCAGGCACATTTCAGCTCTGTCGGCCCTGCTGAGGTGCATCTGTTAAACACACGACTTTAACTGACTGGAAACAAAAATTGTGAGCCTTTTGTGCCGCTTGCACTCTTCACTGTTGATCAGCTAATTGGGTGGATAGCAGTAGATTTGCATGCTGCAATTTTAAAATAACGTAAATATGCAATAAATGTCCCCCTTTACAGAATGTCTGGTTTCTGTTCACCCCACATCGACTTTAGTCTTGGCAAAATGAATTACAGTGCAATGAGTAGAACTGAAATTCTCATTAATTTTCCCCCCTCCTCAGTCAGGGGAGATCCAAAGGTAATCAACACATCTTTGAAACTGAATATTTTATTTGAACAATCATTTCTGATCTTAGAAAAACATCTGCAGCACTAATTTGTTGTTGAAAGAAAGGAAAGTGGGTGTAAAATAGCAAGAAAAGCATAGATCTATGCAACTGTCCACACTTTTATTAGGAATGTAAATTCAAATTGCATTCAGTGGGGAAAAAAACACAAATTCTTAAATTTATGAAAGCTATTCTTTAAATGGGCCAGAGTGCAAAAATTTAATTATAATCCACAGGGGTGTATACATATATTGTGCCACAAAGGCTATTTTATCTAAGCCACTCTTCAAAATGGGAAAGACATGAGAAAATGTTATTCAAGTAGGGCAGATGTGTGTTCACGGCAAAAACAACATTTTATTTTTGATCTACTTTCTACTGCAAATATCTTAGTACACACAAAATAAGACCAAATTAACTTACAAGTAACTTTATATAAAAGGTACAAGAACTACTTCCTTAATACTGATGAAAATGTTTTAGTTATAAGTGAAATAATCCATCAGTGAAACTGGTGCTCAGTGACTATTTTAAGCTCTTTTCAGAATGGGCTTTTTTAGAGCGTCTTGTCACTTTAAATCCAGATAAACGGCTCCTGGATACAGTCCCACAATTGAAACATGAAAATGACTGCAAACAGATGCGCAATGATACAACCTTACATATTTGAAAAGCAGAAGTAGAGCCTCCTGCACAACCAACAAGAATGCAGCAAGTTGTTTCTAAACGGTAAGTCAACTCAGATTTGCACATACAGCTGTCATGATGTGGTTAAGTTGAGGTGAAGTAGGACGCCGTTGAGCCCAGGAAGTCATGGTAAAAATGATATTTATTGAAAAAACCGGAGGCACAGGGAAACAGACAGGTAACGGGGATACACAATGATAACACGACGAGGATCCGACCAGGAACAGAGACAACAGGGGAGACTAAATGCACACGAGGTAATCAAGAGAATGAGATACAGCTGGGATCAATAAACAGGAAGGACAGGACAGAGACTCACAGGGAACTAGGGCTAAACACAGAAAATCTCAAAATAACTACAGAAAAACACAGATCACAACAACAGCGATAAATTAAGAGAGCTAAACATGCAGTAGCTCTGCTTGGGTTGCTAGGTAACAGGGGTGGGCTTGGCTGGGGTTGCTAGGTAACCATTTGATTGTGATTTTTTTTTAAACTGCTCTTTTTCCAGACACCAAAAATCATTAAATTGTTGCCAAAAAATGTCTGGGTGTTTTTTTAAAACCAGTTAACACCCAAATGGAAGAATAAAAATGTGAAAAATATGGATTTTGTGTAAGAGGTCCCATTTAAGTCTGAGTTACGATTGTGATGGCACGTGTCCCTCTCAAGTGGCATTAAATTTTGTTCTTTTGTTAATGTTTAAAGACTTTGAAGACCTCACACTAGAAATAAGGAGGCCTCGGGGAACAATACCTGATTTCTACCACAGCAGTGTTCTCCCGTCAGCTAATAATGAAGAAAAGAGATGATGTCCTTTAGTGTCTTCCAGGCTCCCTGGTGGTCCGGCAGATTTCCAGCATCGGTCACCTCTGCTGCTGGTGTCAGCACAATGCTCAGCGATTCAGACAGATAATTAAACTAAGACCTCAGGTGCAGCTCCCTCTCTAACGCAAAGAGTTGATGTTTTTTATGACTAAAAATTTATAAGAAGCACCTTAATATTCATCCCCATCTAAATAAAATCCACTGTCGTCTATGTCCTTCAGGAGTACGTCAGTGAACAAACAGCATAATGAGGATCAAGCAACAACAGCAGAGAGGACAGAAGGAAGAAGTTAGCCTATTAGATTTAATAACGATGGACGGAGTTTAAAATGGACCAATCCTGGAAGCAAAACCAGCGTTAAAGAACCTCCCGGTCAAAGTTTGGCAACCAAAAGCAACATTCATTCTCCATCAAGTCAGACTTAACTGAAGCTATTTTACCAGAAGGATGAGAAAAATAACAATAATCTGTGATAAAACATTTAGTGACATTCAAGTTGTACAGTTCGAGTCTGATTTAAGGCAGTAAGACCTTTTGGGTTCCTTTTTGCTGGATTTTATTTCACATCTGCCATTTTTAAGCTTTCATTTCTTCTTATTTAGTTTTAAATTTAACCTCTTCTGTCATATTTCTATTAATTTTGTTTTATTCTTAAATTCTCTTAATCAGAACAGTGTTTTTCAAGAATCTAAATATCTTTTTCTCAGCATCAACTTTGCTTAAATAAATAACCACACAAATTCTCAGTAACTTGCAAACATGAATAAAATAAGTAATGTAATATGCATATTTGCAAAGTAAAATCCATCCATCCATTTCTTGCACCCTTGTCCCTTGGTGGGGTCGGGAGGGTTGCTGGTGCCTATCTCCAGCTGACGTTCTGGGCGAGAGGCGGTGTTCACCCTGGACAGGTCGCCAGTCTGTTGCAGGGCAACACAGGACAAACAACCAGGCACACACACTCACACCTAGGGACAATTTAGACAGACCAATTAACCTAACAGTCATGCTTTTGGACTGTGGGAGGAA
>CAEGAF010049932.1:0-16814 GCA_903067075.1 Micropoecilia bifurca
ACAAGGTGACAGTTGGATGTTACGATACTTGCAGATGAATATCGATTTTTTTCTAGGAAAGAAAATATCGATATATAACGCAGAATTGATATTATTACACAGCCCTATCCTAAATGTAATGTAAGCACATTTGTAGTGAAACGCTCCATTTAATTTTGTGACGTAATGCATCACATCACCTGTCACAGCCGAGGAGCTGAGTCAGAGCTTGGATTTTAAGCAAACCTCCTCTGTTACATCTCCAGGCCCCCTGAACACAACACATTCATTTTATTTTGTAGGATGCTCTTGCTGTCATTTTTCCTCATTGGACGCTTCCAATAAAGGGTCAGACATGCTTTCCTAGACATGTTTGTCTCCGATTCTCTACAGGGCTACTCCAACGACGAGCATTCACCAGAGTCCAGGGACGTACTGCACTCCCACGGCCCTTCGAATCGCCACAGTGTCGGCTTGATACCTGCAGTCTACAACGGCTCCCTACCTCCTAGTGAGCTGCTTGCATGCTTTATTGTTGCCAGAATGTTTGACATTTTCTTTAACATCCTGCCGTGTGTGTGTGTCACCAGATTCAGCCCATCGTGGACTGTCTCCTTGCCCTGCTGTGACGGCTGTGATGAGGAATCCTGTATATACTGTGCGCAGTCACCGCGTTCATACTAGCAACTGTCCATCTGTAGCATCTCAGATATGTCACCAGCACACCCACACCAGGTCAGCTTCAATTTACCACCATCATCTTTAAATTCTTAGTCAAATCTAGACTTTTAAGCATTATTATACTTCAGTAGGTGGAAATAAAACCTCACTGGTGTTCCAGAAGGTTCAAACTTGAGGCCCACTGCTCTTTCACATTTTTATGATAAGTCCCCTACATTTCATGTGGTGACCGATGTCTCTTAATTTTTATGAATATTATTTATGCTACTGCCACTGCGAAGGTGACCTGAGCAATTTTAATTTAAAGACTAAAACTGTGATTACTGTTGTGTTTTTGTTGGAAGTCTTCAGCTATTTGTACAGAAAAAATGAAAACATTTATGTCAGTTTATTCAATAATTGTTTCGTTCTTTTCTCTTACGTTTTGCATTTTGCAGAAATGTGTGTGCTTTTTATATGCATTTTAATACAGAGTAACTTTATTAATTATCCACAAGGCAAATGCTAGTCTGACCATCCGGTTTCCTTATTCAATTATCTAATTGAGGGCAGAATCATAACGGTCAATAGTTAGGATGCCTTCAGTTATTGCTGTCATCTTTTGTGAGACCGTTTGAAATTTTCATTGTGGTCTTCTTACACGGCGTTTAGTGTTCTGCTCCTTATGGACCCTTAGAACATAAGTGGGTGTAATTCTAGAGTAGAGTTACGTTGCCGCGTAACTCTACACCAATAGAATTACTGATCCCAAATTATTCTGTTCCCAATGGTTAAACTGGCTAATTAAAATTTCCTCTCTGTCTTAATGTGTAGCTCAGTCGATTGATCCAATTGAGCTAAAAAAAAAAAGCACACACTTGTTTTTTAGCAGGGATATTTCTTGCACTATTGTAACTTTGTTTTTTAGCAGGGATATTTCTTGCACAATTGTAACTTTGTGTGTCCATGCAGCCCCCAGCACCAGGGTCGCCTGAGCCTGGACCTGAGCCAGCAGAAGCGCACAAGCGATTACTCTGAAATGTCCTCGTCGCGCAGCAGCAGAGCGTCACACGGTACAAACTCACTGCCCTCCAGCGCACGGCTTGGTCAGTCTGACACCCACGCATGCACACACACGCATACGAAGGGTTTCTATCTCCTTTTCCCTTTGTCCTTCTGGATGTTGTGACAGAGGTTTTCACTTGTCCACGTTATTGTCTTCAGGTTCTTCCAGTAACGTCCAGTACCGCACGGAGAGGATCAAAATCCCCTCGACTCCCCGTTACCCCCGCTCCATGCTGGGCTCAGACAGAGGTGAGCTACTTTCAGATGCAAACGGCATAATCCTCACTTCATCTTTCCAGATTGTGATTAAAATGAAAATAAGGTTATTATAGGATCAATGAACTGGAATTGGTACTTTCAATGTGTATAAATAAGCACTAAAATGAACATCCTCACCACAAATTAAAGGTTGCTCGAGTGGAATAAAGCGCAATGATTTTTATCTTACAATTAAATCATTGATTTTTTCTTTTATTAACCTCCAAATTAATTATAATTGTAGACGCTCATTGTCTCCCTTTCTGCTGCTCTTTTCGTGAATCCAGGCTCTCTAACGCACTCCGAGTGCAGCAGTCCCAGCCTCATCACCCCTCCACAGTCGCCACTCAACCTGGAGACTTCCTCGTTTGCCAGCAGCCAATCACAAGGCTCCATTTCCACATTGCCACATATCTCAGTCAGCCCTGTGCCAATAGGGGAGCGCCGAAAAGACAGGTATCTATTTTAGTGGACTCCACTGCTCGCTTTAAGGTGGACGACATGTCTGTGTTGTTTTTTCGCTTCATAATTACGTTCTTTAAACGTCGGAAGCGTTTGTCAAGCGTATCCAAGTCGCCTCTTGAAAAAGGGAGAGGATGCAGAAAAAACAGTCGAAATCCAAACTGTAAATATTTGAAGATTTTAGTTCTAATATCTGAACTGTGATGCGTCAGCTCTTGGGTGTAGTATGACAGCGTTGCCTGGCTACAGTGCTACCATAACCCACCATGTGATCTGTTGTTGACTAACTTCACAGGAGCTGCGGCACGTCTCTGGCGTTGACACTGTGTCTGTCTCTCTATGATACCTGTCTCTCCTCCGTTCTCCTCTTTATCTTTGCCACCCTCTCCCTCCAGATCTCTTTATCGTAATCGCTCTTTTCTAAGGATTCCTCTGGCTGCAAGGCCGAGGTTCTCCTCTCTCAGGAGCCTCAGGTTTGTCCTCGATCACCCACGCTGCAAAGCAGAAGAATGCCACCACTCTTACCCTTCCCTGCCCTGCAAGTCTCTACAGTGTTTCACATGTTCTAGAGCAGATAAGATGCTGGATGGAAAGTGAATATCCTGAAGGAGCAGAACACTCTTTTGCAGTTTACGTGCACTTTGTGGAATGCAAAAAGAGGTTTTGTGATGTTTTTCACTCCCACCCACCCCCACCCCCTCCTCCGGGGAGAACGGTTTAATTTGGAGATTTCTGTTTCTTTGCATGCAGCAGTATGATTTGTGCCTTAGGAAAACACACAAGCTCAGATTAGCTACACTTGGTGAACTTCAAAGGTTCAGTGTTATTTTTGTGCCTGCACATTGCCCCGTTCATGTCCAAAGACCCACTTGGATCTCAGTGCATGTCTCAATAATGCTGTATGCATGTGTGCATCTTTGCCTTAGGCCGGATCACCCTTCAGTCTGCAGTATGTATGTTATGCAATGTATTATTCAACATCCAGCTTCTGGGTCATATCTCTGTCCATACACCAGCACTCTTGTTTACCCCAGTCTCTGGCTGCGATCCGTCTTCTCCTATGTGCTTATGAATTTGGAAGGCATGTTACAAGCCCAGCCTTGTTATGAAGACACAGAGTTCATACAAGTCTCCTCTAAATAAGGGCGTTTTCCTTGTGTTTTTACTGCTCACTTTGCGTTCATGTGGTGTGATCTAAACCTTTCTGCTCTCCTCTGTAAGCTCGGTATGAAGTAGCTCCTGAACTGTGTTTTTCAGTAGCGTTCCACAAGACCCACTGCCCTGCATCGTCCTGATTTCTACTGTTTTGCTTTAGATGTTTTTTTTGTTTTTGTTTTAGTAAAGAATGTTTCATACAAAATTTCACAAATAGGCCTAGTCATCCCCTTTTCTCCTTTTTACAAGTATTAGCAAAAAAAAAAAATAGGTAGTAGTAGTACTACACTTACATGTACAATTGCAAATGCCTACATGTCTAAAACCACAGTGCTTGGTAGATCTGTTGGCAAGTAAATAAAAAAATCCTGTACATGAGTTACTTTTTTACAGTAGGCTAATCTCTTACTGAAAAAAATTTGAAAATGCAAATAAATTGAAGTAAATGTACTGGGCAGCACTACCGCTGCTCCTAGAATTTATAGAATCAAATGGAAATATCCTTTATTATCCCAAAGTGGGGACATTCACATGTGACTGTCCAGGCATGTAGGTTCACACAAAGATAAAGTATTTATAAAATATGCAAAAAATAAGGATGAGATTATCGCATAAGAATACGTTGTTAGAACGATGTACTCTGATCTAAGGAATATGCAACTGACATCACAAACTGCTGAAAAATTTTATTCCAGTTGTCAGACATGGTGGACATGGCAGTGATCAGTGTGTTTTTTTGCAGCCACAAGAATTACTTTCTTTTTTTTTCCACGAATGCCTTGATCAGCTTCGAAACTAAAGCTGTAATTTAACACCAAAAAGATAAAGCAGACCTTTTCAAAACATTGTGTTTTATTCTCGAAGGAAAGAAAACATTTGAGTGCTCAACTTTTTGAGTCTAAACAGATCATCCATGCAGGACACTGGGTCCTGAGGATCAGGATTGAAAATCAGTGCACAGACTTAAGGGGCATTTAGATGATCTCTGGCTCAAGCATTTTTAAATCTCAACACAAGCTTTCTGTTGATATTCTCTGATTTGCAAAATTTTAGCACCAGACCCTGTAAAGTAACTTGACGGCGCCCCGTCATCTTTTGTGTCGAGGCGTCGAGTGGTGCTTCTGCGATGCTCCCTTCTAATTTCCATCCCGCTCTCACACCAGGCCGTACTTGGAGGAACCGCGCAACGTCATTGTTCACAAAGGTGCCGAGCCTCTGGGCATCTCTATTGTGAGCGGGGAGAACGGAGGAATCTTTGTTTCAAAAGTTACTGGAGGGAGCATCGCTCACCAGGCAGGGTTGGAGTACGGAGACCAATTACTGGAGGTAAGAACATCTTGCCGAATGCCACAGGTTGTATCTCAAGACTGTAAAAATTACTCAGATACATAATAGAAAGCAAACTTATAGTTTTGATGTGATTATTTATTTCGTTTTCCATGAACCAACCTGCATTATTTTTTAAGCTGGTTTATATTTGTATTTTTTTTTCTTTTCTTTTCTTTTGAACTTCTTGTTCAATCCAATCCATAAATCTACTCCACACACTAATGAACAAAAACTCCTTTTTGGTGGTTCTAATAATTTGTGCCTTGTGTGTATTAAAAAGAAAAATGCTGAATATTCATGAGTAAATTTTGACATGACCATAAATTTGTAGAGCAGGGATTTTTTTTGTATGATCCAATCCCATGACAGTTATCACAAACTTCTTCCCCAAGCAGCTCTAATCATTTAAAGCTCTTAATAGTCTGGACACACACTCTGCTTCAGTCTCACAGCCTTTGGCCTCATCGTTTTCTCTATTATTATACTTTTTCCTCTTTTTCAGTTCAATGGTATCAACTTGCGGAATGCTACAGAGCAGCAAGCTCGTCTCATCATTGGACAGCAGTGCGACACCATCACCATCATGGCCCAGTACAACCCACATATGTACCAGCTGGGCAACCACTCTCGCTCCAGGTAAAAGTGTTCTCTGTTGTTTTTTTTTTTTCTTTTTTATTTTTTTGCTTTAAATTTGTCTTTTGATACGTTTTCCAGAAATCCATGTGCTATGCTTTCCTTCATAAATAAAAGGTGAAATGATGTTTAAATATGTTTTGTAGAGCAGTGTTTTAGAGATGTAAAGCTTGGTAAGATTCACTAAATTTAGCGGAGATTTTTTTTCTTAGATGCTTGATTTCATTAAAAAACATTAAAGCTTTGGAGGCAGTCTGAGGCTTTTTAACCGTCGATCAGACCTGAAGCTCTTCCCTTTGAACTGCAGTCCTGTCCAAACCCCACCCCCACCTCCTCTTCCCCCGCCATTAATACAGCTTGAACGGCTGGCCTAGTTGAAGCCTTAGGGGAATTTGTTGGCGCAGAAAGAGATCCAGATGGATTTTTCCACAGCGCTCCCTTTTTATTTGCTTGATTTTCAAACTATTAACTCAAATTCAATTCTTCATCTTTTCTGCAAATTCAAATATTTGAGAAACCGCCCCACATTGCAAAAGCAATCACAGAGGCGCAAAGCCATAAATGATTAAATATGAGTTAAACCAGGCAGCTGATGAGCTCTTGTGCTTCTCACTGAAAGTCTACATTAGGAATTTCTGGCCCTCATTACCAGTAGATAAGTTTGTATTATTGCAATACACACCTTAAGGGTTGCAAAACAAGTTTGTTGAAGTTTTTATCCCTTTCGTTCATTTTTGGTTTATTGCCAAAAATGAATGAAAATGTGGTGGTTTATTTTATGTATTTATTGCTATTTGCGATTCACTTCATACTAAAGTGCCAATTGTCCCAACTTGGGGGAAAATTAAGAGCTTAGCTATTCTATTCTATTCAGCTGAAATCTCTTTTTCTTTCCCTGCAGTTCCCGCCTCGAGCCGTCGGTCAGCGCTCAGTCGACCCCACAGGGGAGCGGGACTGCAACTCCAGACAGTCACTCTGCTATTGATACGCTCAGCGAGCAGGACGAGGGCACGCTCACCCCCTCCTCCAAGCAGACCACTCCTACTACTAGCCCCAACAGTTTTGTCAGGTAAACGTGTAAAAAAAAAAACAAAAAAAACAGCTGAGCTAAAATATTCTCTGCCTGAAGAAAAATCTGATGAAACAAACCTTACTAGCACCTGAAAGCGTCTGCTGTCCTCCTCCAGAGTGCCGCCTGAGAGCAATAAGAAGGTCGGTGAGGCCCGACTTGTGACGGTCCACAGGCCTGGGGTGGAGGTTGGCGTTACTCTCTGTGGAGGGAACCTGCGGGGCGTCTACATAGAGAGTCTGGATGAGGACAGCCCAGCAAAAGGTCCAGAGGGACTTAATCCTGGGGATCTCATCCTAGAGGTAGTAACATGTATTCACAGTATTTTATGCTGTTGTCAAAGACTTGCTGCTTTAGTAACATTGGGTGTTTTCAGGTGAGAATTGGGGATTTTGATCTGTTTTGGGTTTTTTTTTCTTCAGCAGTTTTTTTTTTTTGCTCCATACCTCCTGCCGAAACTGCAACTTTTCAGTCCCCTCAGCCCTAATAAGCTTTGTGTTTCCTCTGCTGCTGCTTTCCATCATGTCATTGTACCTCATTGATCTGCTCAGTCTCATTCCACATTGGTAATCTTTCTAGAACACCACAAATTCTTGCTAGACGTTTCCTGGCATGCTCCTACTTAAGCTCTCAGCCACAGAGAGTCTGCTGTGGAAATTGCAATGCAGCTCTGTCATCAGACCGCACAGCTTCACGCCGTCCTTCAATCTCCTTGTTTGTTTTCCTCCCTCATGCGTGGCACAAATCAATACTGCGACACTTTAATGGCGCTGAAAGCTTGGAGGAAATGTGGCTATTTACTAGCGGAGCCTTCACAGTCGGGAGGAAATTGTTTTTTGCAGTCATCAGTTTTCTGAGTTTTATATTTTTGTGACGCAATGCTCTCGCTGGTCTGCGTTTTGGTTGTAACTTTGTTTCGCTTTGTGATTTCCTCTGTCTCAGTACAACTTGGTGAACATGAAGAATAAGACGGCTGAAGAGGTGTACGTTGAGATGCTGAAACCCGCAGAGACGGTGACGTTAAAGGTGCAGCATCGCCCTGACGATTTCAACACGGTCAAAGACTCACCCGGAGACGGCTTTTATATTCGGTGCGTATTTACACGAACAACGGAGCGTCGCAATGTAGTTGACTATCTTTGAGAAGTCATATTTTTCTAGTAGTTCATTTCAAAAATCTATATAGCACGTATATGTGTTACACAGAGTGATACATTTTTTTTAATTCATTTGTTTAAAGCTATTGTAAGCTACCTCAGTAGTTTTTGTACTGAAATGTAATGTTAATGCATATAAAATCATGGAGAAGATGCTACACTTGATCTCTGTTCAGCAGACAGTTATTGACGGCAAAGTTAGTGAAGGTGGGTGGAAGGAAAAATAAGTACTCCACTGTGGTCTCTTGTACAACTGTGGACTATGTTTATGGGTCTTAAATAATATTCTAATTATATGAGAAATTAGATTACGGAGATTACAGTTAATTTTTTCTTAACTGTAATCATCAGGACTTATCAGAAATAAACTCTTGAAATGCATCACTCTGAACTTAATCTATTTTGCATTCATTTGTATTTAACTTACATTTTACGTTGTTGTGTGGGCTTTCTTTAATACTGCACAGGAATGGACCTCAACCAAGCAGTAGCAGCTTTATTGCTCTCTGTTATGCTATACATAGCCTCCAGAGCCCTTCGGACAGTTTGTCCCATTCTCACCGAGCCAATTATGTCCCAGATCCGTTGTGTTACAGCAGCGACTCTTAACTTGCCACCGCTTAAGGTCGTCTAATCCTTTTCGTCCTCGTTGATGAAAAGGATCGCACTAAATTCAAAAGGAGACTGCAACTTTGAATCGGTTCGCCTTTATTCTCGGTTTGTTTCCACAGCTGCCACAGTCACTCGTCAAACAGACAGGCAGGTTTGTGATGTCATCTGCAGTAAATACTCTCAGCTTGCCTGGCTGACACAGATAGGCTGCTTGGGAATAACTTACGAGCCTCGAGCAAGACAACGAAAAGGCCTTTGGTGTCGCTAGATAAACTTGCTCTGCACTTCCTTTGTCATCCTACTTCTGCACTGAAGATCCTTAATCTGGTTCTCCTCATACCTCGTCTCCTCTCCCATTTTTATCAGCTTCACGCTCCTCTTCTTGCCCTCCTACCGCCCTTCTCCTAATAACTCCCTATCTATCTTTGTCTCTGCCTCCCAACAGAGCACTTTACGACAGGGTGGGGGAGGCTGAAGGAGACCTCAGTTTTAAGAAGGATGACATCCTTTATGTGGATGAGTCGTTACCAAAGGGCAGCTTTGGGACCTGGATGGCCTGGCAGCTAGATGAGAACGCACAGCAGATCCAGAGAGGACAGATCCCCAGCAAATACATGTGGGTGGAAAAAAAACAAGAAAAAACCCAACAAAAACTAGAGTGCGACTTACTGGAGATGCACCAATCAAGAGGTTTTTGGCTTCTTTTTAAACACTTATTTTGAATTGTCTAGTACTGCCACTTTTAATCAAAATATGATTGAAATCATATTTTGCTAAATCATAATCAACAAATTACTTAATTTACTTTTTGGATAAGGTGTTTCACAATTCTTAAGCAAGATTTCTTCATTTCCAAACAAAAATGAGTAAGGAGTTGACATTTGAAACCTTTGTGTCTGGATGTAGCCATAGCAACATTTATGGCTGTTGTAAAACAGAGCAGATTACCTGGGAACAAAACAACAAACTTTGGTCTGTTTAAATCCAACCAAAGAGATCTGGTGTAAATCCCTGTCATTGGTGAATCCTCTCCCCTAATAGCTGAATGGTCAAAAGTAAGATGTTCAGCTCCAACATGCCTCTATAGGATGTTTTTCTAGAAGCTCCTTGCACCTTTGTTGATTCTTTGAAGGTTTTTTTTGTTTGTTTTATATTGAGACTGAAAACAGCTAACTTTGAGGCCTCTTCCCTCAGTAACAACTTCAACACTGAATAGAGTTATTACATGTGTAACCCAGAAGCACATGGTGTGGTGCAAATCGATTCTGTTTCTAGTCTCTGACCATTCAAGTGCATCTCTAGTAACGACACACATGTTTCTGCAACCCTTGAACTATACGAGGTTTTTAGTTTGGAGACCTTTACAGAGAATGTTTTGGGGGTTTTTTGTGTGTGTGATGTAGGATGGACCAAGAGTTTTATCGCAGACACAGTGTGACAGAAATGAAGGAAGATTCCAGCAAGACCCTCTCTGCAGCCGCCCGCCGATCGTTTTTCAGGAGGAAACAGAAACACAAGCGCAGCAGCTCCAAAGACAGTAAAGAGATGGTGGCTCTGGACACCATCAGCACTGATTCCATCCCCTTCCTGGATGGTGAGGGGAAAATTGATGGAATTATGGGTAGAAATAGAAGCAGGCTTTATATCTAACCTTTTTTTTTTTTCCCCAGACTGTGTGAGCCTGGCATACCAGCGAGTCCAGAAGGTGGAGTGCACCTCTCCTCGACCGGTACTGGTACTTGGGCCTCTCAGCGACCCGGTCAAGGAAATGCTGGTTAAAGAATCTCCTGGGAAGTTCTGCAGATGCCTGCTGGGTGAGATACCCTCATCCAGATTTTAATAAGAAGGAAAAACAATACATGACCCTCAAGGTTTCTGACCAGAGGGATGAGACTGGACGGGTACTTAATTTTGCATCATATCAATCGTTTTCATTTTTGTCACGTCTTCAGAGGTGATGAAGGCCTCGCAGCAGGCCATCGAACGCGGCGTCAAAGATTGCCTCTTCATCGATTACAAGCGCAGGAGTGGACACTTTGATGTCACCACTGTTGCTTCTATAAAGGAAATAACAGATAAGGTAACACCTTTTCCTTTCTTGTCTATCAGGAGTCCAGTGGCTTTTATCTACACTTAATCTCTGCTTTTGCTCATAAATCAAGATTACTGCTTATCAGTCTTGGATTCTGTTGATTTCATATTTGTGGTGGTGACAGAAACTTTACAGTTTCTTTTGGGATTTTTTTTATTGTAAAATTACAGGGCTGTCACTGTTTGCTCGACATCGCTCCGCATGCCATCGAGAGGCTCCACAGTGTTCACATCTATCCTATTGTTGTCTTCATCCGCTACAAAAACGCCAAGCAGATCAAGTAAGTTTCATGACACCGATGGTGGCGATGCCCCTGTCTGTGTTGTGTGTGGTTAATATAATAGAGCAGAATAAACATTTGCTTGTTCTATTCGATTAAAAATTGTTCATTACATTTTTTTTACACAGTGAGCATATTGCCAAAATGTTTGTCTCCCAAACTGCTGTATTTCATTTGCTTTTAAGTAGTGGATAGAAAATAATGCATCATTTTCAAAAGTATTTTGAAAAATCTAATCATTTAATAGCATCAGTCAGTAATTTTAATTGTGGACTATATATTTTGTAATAGCTGTGCGTTTGTAATTGCTTGTTTTAATTGGAGTCAATGGAACATTTTACATGGTTGACTTCAGAAGATGGTTCATTTTAAATCTGCTGCTACACACAAATAATGAATATAAGTCAGTCATCTGCTTTATCCTTGGCACAACCAAGGCTTGTTTTAAAATGACTACCCAACATGTGTTTATATGGACAATAAATATTTTGGCGTTGATTACAAATTAGAGTAATCAAACAACAAAAATAATATCACAAAGTTTTTTTTTTACTTATCCCTGACATGTTAGACAAAATTTCACATTAACTTTGCTGAGTTTTTTTTTTAATAGAGAACTCTGAAGGTCAAGGAGTATAAGTAACAATGCACTTTACCTCATATCAAAACACTAATTTTTACTTGAAATGTTTTAAGTGTTTAGATTCTTAATTTAAAATAACATTTTGTTGCAAATTGACACCCAATTTTGACCATATTGCATCTGTTTATATTGTTTTTTCCTCACAGGGAACAGAAGGATCCAATTTTTCTGCGGGACAAAGTATCTCAAAAACATTCCAAGGAGCAATTTGAAAGCGCGCAGAAAATAGAACAAGAATACAGCAAATTTTTCACAGGTGTGTATACAGTTGGTAAAAAAAACAAAACAAACAAACATAAAAATAAGACGGATCTCAAATATCTTCATGTTTTTGTGATTTGATCAAAGATCCGTCATCTTTAAACAATTTCTTTTATTCTTTTCAGGTATTGTCCAAGGCGGCAACCTCCCATACATTTGCACTCAGATCACCACTATAGTTGATCAAGAACAAAGTAAAGTCCTGTGGACTCCACTTGGCTCCCCCTAGAGGAGCCTGGCCGCCACTACAGCGAGCCGTGGCTCTGCTTTTCATTCCCCAAAACACTAATTAACTCTTTCACACTTTACCAATAGGTACACTACCATGAGCTAGTTGTGTAAATTATTGATATATATATTTTTTATTTCGTCTTTGTTATGTTTTATAATCGGTCTCCTTTATCTCTGACGTACTCTGAAGCAGGTTGGTAGCATTGCATATTAACGTTAAGGTTTAATCAGTCTTCCCTGAGGATTCTGTCGGTGTGTTCGTTATGCTGCATTGTCTGTTTACAGTTCTGAGATAAGTCTGAATATTGGTGTTCAATATTTGATGCGAGTGTCCCTTGACCATAAACCTCAACACTAATGAAGTTCTGCCGCTCCTGACATTTGTGGTTTCCCTACAAATATGCACCCATTTGACAATGACTGACAACTAATTATAATTTATTTTCATTTTATTTCTTTATCGTGCACATGGTGGTTTTGAGAAGAGAGAACACAGCTTTACGATAAAACCGCAACAGCGGCTTTCTGCAGAGGTGAATTGTGGTTTGTAGCAGTGATATGGAAGTGGAATACCAGCGTCAAGATCAGTCATGACATTTCTTCAACAATGCAAATAAATGCATTTCGCCTTTTTAACAAATGTAGCAGTGGGTTCAACGAAGCCGCCTGCCAACAATCTCATGTTTCACTCTATGCATAGTTTCCATAGCAGCCGCGTGTGTGGATAGATAGGCCTTTCAGAAGTGCCTTTACACTAGAATATTAATCTGAAACCAACCGTGGGTCATTTAACACTAATTAGGATCCGTTTTAGATTCCTTTCAAAAGTTCACCTTAACTTGTTGACAAATGATGAAGGGGCTGATCAGAGACCAGCACGGTTTTAAGCGAGTAACGATGATGAGACTTTGAAGTTAGGCCGACACGGCGGCCAAAAGGTTAACTCCTCAGAATGCACTCCAGGTTCAGACTAACCACTGTGTAACTCAATTCTGTTGCTTTAACACTTATTTAACAATGTAGAGTATGCCACATATATGTAGTATGCAGCTAAATCTGGGAAGAAAACATATATAACTATATATTCCATGTATCCTCACTTGGTAATACTCCTACAAGCGTTTGGCAGTCATGTCACACCTCAACAGGTTAAGAGCATGTTCTATGGTTTTTTTCCCTTGTGGTTGTCAGTCACATCTCACCACACAATTTGAAGACACACTACAAAGCTTAGTTTGCAGGGTAATACCTTTAGGGATTTTCCTCAAACCTCTTTAAATGTTAGTGACTTTTAACTGTTGTTTGTTTTTTTTCCTCTCTATTATTCAGGATGCAAAAAATAAACCCCAAATAATGACCCTTATTAAAGCTATATCCTATATTTTATTGTGCCAAAATCCACTGAAACACCTTTATCCTCATATAATACCTTATATTTCCTTTTTGCACATGTTTATCTGTGAACCCTAAACATGTTATTGTTCTTGTGTTTCCAGAATACTACAGATAGGTACTATAATTTCTACTGTAACTAATTCATGCTTTTATGTTTCACATCAGTTCCTTACATTTCATCGTTGGCCTTTTTTATTTCTTGATTTAAAAATAAAGGATCACTTGTTATTATTATTATTAAAAAGGGATTTGTCCTTGCACATTTTAATGCAAATTTGTCCTTGAGTGTGACTATTGGGCTAAAGGAAAAAGAAGCAAATTGTAATGTTACTATTTTTCTGAGTAGTTAGAGTAAACCATCTTTAGAGTGAGATGCAACATAAGATGCCTGTCTGTTTAGAGAAAAAAGAAAAGTGTTTAGATGCCAGGTACTGATTGAACTCTTTCATTAAAAGAATGTCATTTGTATGTTGAAGCATTAACATGAGAATAAACTCATTTTCTGTATCACAACACAGGCTCAGTCTGTATCTCAGTCTTGTCTTCTAATGTTGTGTAAAACGTCCCGTATTTTCAACAAGCTGTTGTGTCAACTAATATAAAACGCGGGTCAGATTGGGATGAAGAAAAATGTTCGAGTCCTCTGAATTGCTAAAGGACAAAAAGCCCAGACCATGTCAATAGAAAAAGGTGCTGATAAAATGCTATCAGTGGCAAAGATTAGATAAGGAAGGTGTGACATAATCTCTGTGGATCTCGGAGAGCTAAATGTGACCTTTTCTCAAAGAGAAAATGGAGGAGCAGGGGGTAGACAGCAGAGGACACACTAGTTCTATCCCCCATGGATGTCGGACATAAATTGCCTTTTTTTTTTATCTCCTCCCACTTAAAATCTTTTAAGCTCTAAGCAAAAAAATAATACTAATCTTACATCCCAAGTACAGTATTTAGGTTAACTTTATATTACGGTAGTCACATAAGTAGCTGTGACTACTTATGTGATCCAAATTTTCTGCTCCACATCTACAAAAACTCTTAAGGCAAAAGAATACAAGTATGCAGTTTTTTTTTCTTGTAAATGTCCCATGCTTAGTTTGTATTTAATCTTGGTGAAACTGAAAAAATCTTTTGTTGGAGCAAATTGACTTCTAAATGTTTCAAAAAAAGCAAATGAGAAACACGTTGCATCTACAAGTCTTGCATTTATAAAAGGTTCTATGGCATTATGACAAACTTGAATCTATACTATTGGGGTTCATAGGTCAAAATAAAGTGGGGTTTGTGAGTTGGAAGGAAAGTGATGACTGGTTTGTTTTGTTTTACAAAAAAAAAATCTGAAAATGTGGAGTGTATTTATGTTCAAAACTTTGTAGGACAGTCTTCACGCAATTACAGCTTGCAGGGATATATCTCTACCAGAGCAAAGGTTTGGTTGTTCTTTGTGGAACAGCTCAACTTTCAGTCACACTGCAATATTCTGTCACAGATTCTTACTTGGAATGAAGTATGAAATTTTCTTCATGCATTGACCTCTAACGCCATCCATCCTCCAGTCGACTGACAACTGGAGCAATGCTGTCACCATCGTGTTGGTGTGTTACGTAATTTTCCACAACGTAATATTTTGCTTTCAAGGCCAAAACCTTAATTTTTTTTTTTTTTTTTTTTTATCAGAATCCATTTTTCATATGTGCAGTATCTCCTGCCTGGACTGTGTCAAACTGCAAATTGAGCTGCTTATTAGTTTTTCAATAAAGCCCAGATTTGCGAGATGACGACCAAAGAAAAAAGTAATTATTTACTGCTGCCCCGCGACCTGACCCCAGAGAAGCGGAGGACAATGAATGGAGGGAAAAGTAATTATTCTTCAAAATTTCTGTTTCTTTCTTTGTTTACTGGGTACAAAATGAACCTCACGATGGGGAAAAAAAACGAACACAAAAATCTCTAGTCTTATATTAACGGGTCCGGTCAGCTGGGAGAACCTGTCTGTGGATCTCAGCCTGGGCCAATTTAAAAATGTACCTCATTTCTTATGAAACCAGGACCGGTGGGGCTTCTTTCATTCATATGGGCTTCAGTTTGCTGCCAGCAAAATAATACACCAGATTTTCAGAGTAATTAGTTTTCCTGTTGTCAAACATTTCAAGTGAAATCCAATTTGAAATCTCATGAAACAACATAAGATGACCAAAGTGGACCCACAAACGATGTTAAATTTGTGTATTATTAGCAGATGCCCAGGTGAGCTACTAACCTGCAGCTTTTAGAGGGCGTCCCTTCTCCAACACACCTGAGCCACATGAACGCCTCCGCAGAGCTGAGTGACTTGTTAACGAGGGAATGCATTCGTTAGTTTCAGGTATGTTGGAGCAGGCATCCATCCAAACGGCACCAAAGGTAAGATGACAGAGGCGTCACAGTGATTTCGTGTTTAGGATTTTGACACAAGGTTTCTGAAGGACTGAATCTTTGAAGCATGACTCCAAACCATTTGCACGTCTGCTGCTTACTGTAAAAGTCATGAAAGCAGACAATTATTTTATTTGAAGAAAGCAAGAGGGAATAACAACCAGTGGAGACGACATGGACAACAGGACTGTATCAATGATACAAAAATGTAATCTGCAATCCTGCAAGATACCAAAATGTGAGTTTGAGACCAATAACAAAACAAACCCTAGAGAGATGGTTTCAAAACTGTCAACATTGGGAGCTTGAGTAAATAATTGTTGCCTATTAATAATTTGGCAAACTGCTCTTCCAGACACAAAATGCCTCCTGCAGCTTGTTTTCCAACAGCTCCTCTGCATAATTTCTACAGCGCACAGGTGTGGAGTTGCAGCTGCACTCTGGCTCTGAGGGGAAGCTGTGCTAAACACAAGTAAATGGTCTTTATTCAGGTGAAGGGGATGGTAACTCTTAGTGTTGCTGACAATAGAAAATGGTCAGTGGACACTATAGTAATGTGTTGAATCAGGTCTGGTAACAAGCTGGCCAATCAGGATAGGAGGGTTGCGTGGCATAATAGAGAAATGGTGAACCATCCTATATAATCTAAGACAAGTAATGGTAGAGTAATAAGATAACTGTAAAATTCCTCCTTTTATACATTTCATTATTAAGGGTATTGGTGTCACATGATGCTGGCATTTACAAAATTAAATTTTTTTTTCAGTACTTACAGCCAAGCTGGTCAAAGTTGATGAGAAGATGGATGGAGCTAAATATAGAACAATGCAGGAAGAAAACCTGTTAAAGGCTGGAAAAGATGTTGGCGATATTCTACCACAGCGTTGTTGCCGGTGCCATTTTCTTTGCTGTTGTGTGTTGGGGAAGCAGCATCAGAGCCAGCGACTAACAGACTGAACAGGGTCATCAGGAAAGCTGGCTCTGTACTTGGTCTTAAACTGGAGACCCTGGAAAATGTGGTGGAGAGGAGGACATTGAAGAAGCTGTTGTCTATCATGGTCAACGAGCTGCAGCCTCTCTACCACACAGTGGACAGACAGCGGAGCAGCTTCTCACACAGA
>CAEGAF010049937.1:0-49988 GCA_903067075.1 Micropoecilia bifurca
CCTCTGGTAGAGGACCCGAGCTCAGAGGATGAAAGAGACCACCCCCCGAAGGGTGAGAAGGGAATTTTTTTTTTTTTATATATATATAGGCAAATAAATAAAATGAACATAAGAATGCAGAGCATGCTCATTGCTTGTTGCTCTTTGTTTTCGTAGAGTTAGGGTTACGTTTAGGATGCAACTTTTTTACTTCCTCATTCATAATAAAGAAGGTGGCATTTTTCTACATCAGCGTTTTTCCTTTTGAGCAAACTTAGATCTGTGGTATGAATTTGTTTTGACTTGTATTTACTTTGGCTGTCAGCAGAGCAGAAAAGAGTGAAATACAGGCAGAAATGTGTGGAAGGCGTTGGAGGAAGTGATGTCGTATTCTGTTTGTCAAACCGATTGATTGGCTTGCATGCTAATTAAAGCCCCCTACAGGATAAATACCTGCATGTTTACACTCATAAACACCGGCTGTCTGTCAAAACAGCTCAGACAGACACATTCTGCTCAGAACCAAAATTAGCAAGTCCATAATGACCGGGAAGTGAAGCCTGTGAGGCGAGGAGAGATCAGATTGAACTCCATTACCAGTCAACCGAGAGAACGCCCAGCATGACTCACACCTGGCTGCTCCGAGAGCCGCAACTGGCCCGACGTGAACACACACACACACACACACACACACACACACACACGCACACACACACACACACACACAGTCCGACCAGAACCTTCTCTCCATCACACTTACAGCAAGCCCTGACCCTGGATGTGTTCTGCATTCATAACTGGAAGCTTTATCCGTAAAGAACAAACAGAAACACACAAACGTCGATGAAATATCACAACTGACTGGAGGGAAAAATTTAAATCCTTTAGATCTGTTGCCTTTTCCTCTGTCTTTTATTTTATCTTCATTAGTTGCAGTTCCCTCCATCTGCTCTGATCCACACATTCAACATAAGCAACCAACAATGAATAACATATATAGATCAGCTAGTATTTTTGCAAAGGATTATGAAAACTAAACTCACTTATTATTTAAAGAATCTAAGCTGCTGGAGAAACAATCAGTGATAATTTAGTTTGAGACAAAATATTTTTTGCCCATGTTATAAGTGAAAAACTGGCACTTTTATCAATATTCAAGAATTATTGACTTGAAATTTTAAGTTAAGTTTTATCAGCTTTATCTTTCTGAAAAGTCTGACGCTAGGCTAACCTAAACAAAATGACTTGATAAGATTTTGTATTTTTGTGGAGCAAATTTCACAACAACATCTTTAATTACAGTTTAAATGTTAAAAACAGTAATAAGTAATTAAATCCTTTATGGGTTCAGTGCAGTGCTGGCAGAGTTAGACAGTATTTAATCATTCTGCACATGTGCAGCAGCCCTGGAAGTCTTTTTAGGAATGTTTTCACTCTGGAAGTCTCAGAATTATTATCACATTCATGCCTGAATGTCTCATCAGGACACGACTCGGCCCTTTATTCTCCACTTCATCAGCTTCTAATGCTTCCTCTAACCCAAAGTCACCAGCAATGCAGGTCCATTTTAGTTATTCAATTAACTAAAGAAAAAAATGTCTTATTAACAGCTAATCAAGGATCATCATTAAGTGGGAATTTAACAGCCATGTTGCCCCCGTTCCCACCCCAAACTGATCATTAGACATCCACCGACTCAGTCGCTGTGTCTTGCAGAGCGTTTTATCAGGACTGTTGCTTGAAGCCAGATCGGATCAGAGACCAGCCACCGGTACGACGCGGCGCAGAGCAATCAAGGATCTCTGAATCGTAACAAACCTTAACAACGCCATCCAAAAGTGTGCTTAATGATGTATGGCCCCTTTTGTTTTGCATATTTATTTGATATTCATGAAGTGTCCAAGCACACTTACTTGACATGCGTCTCCATAGAGATGAATTATTTAGAGGTCTTTTCAGTGATGCAGTTGAAAAGCAACTTCATTAATAATGAAGCAGCCTATGTACTCTTATAATTGTGTTATTTTCCCTGGAAAGTTGTGTGCTGCGGCGCTCAGTTTCCCTTTTGTTGGGTGGCTTCATTATGGACGCTGGCCAGCTCTTAGGACCTTGTTCTTTAAACGGTGAAACTTTGCGACACGGCGGGGATTTGTCAAGCTGCTTCACAACAAGCTGACACACTCAGCTCTAAGAGATCTGGTTTGGTTTGAAACAGACGTGCTTCCTGATGGGCTCATATTTGAGGATTTGCCAACATTTCAGACAAATGGATAGAGATGTATTTCTGTTCTGAACACTGCAAAAGTACAACGTCTTATTAATTATGTTTGGCCAAGTTTCTAAAGTCCGTAATTAGTGGATTTGTAATAAGACAAAACTAACTAAAAGTAACTTTTCAGTAAGATTAGGGATGATGGTTACAAAAGAAAAAGAAAACATGAGAGGAATTAAAGATGTGAGCAGAGGTATGTTCATGCATGACTCTCTGTGGTTGCTGTTGAAGGAAAGTTAAAACTTCTCTTCATGAAGTGCATTAATTCACAAAACATTTCAAAATAAAATGTTTTTACTGGCATCATGATTTTTCAAACATTTTCCAATTTTTCTGAGTTTATCTCCTCAGTTTCTCTGTAATCATCTCCTGGCCTTCGTAGCACATCAGTAAGTTCTGGATGAGAAGTTGATGGACGGTTTCTGACATGGCTTCGCCATCTTTGTTTCTGTATCTACTGGCTCTGCTTAGGAATGACCAGTGGCGCCCTCTGCTGCATGGTGGACAAACTACAACACTAAAAGAAGTTTTAAGCGAATGTTGTTGGTTAACAGATTGGAACTAATTTTGGCAATTAATTGTTTGCATCCTAATGCAAGATATAGAAGCTTCTGTTAAGTAAATAATTCTTTAAAGTTGATGAAAACGTACTTGTTTCACTTACAAGATGGGAAAATGGCTTGTTATAAATGAAATAATCTGCCAATGGAACAAGTATATTCTTATCAAGGAATTATTGACTTAAAACAAGCTCCTTTGTCTTTCTGAAAAGATACTTGTGACTTTGCTTTGTCTTATTCCAACCGTAGGAACGGGACCAGAAACACTCGTTAAGATTTTGTGTTTTTGCAGTGAAATGCTGATCTTTTCTCCCTCCAAATGAGATTAACCCCTCGGGTCGTGTGCCAACCCTTGGCCCGTTGTGAGGAGAAGCTCTGGTCGTAAACTGTCAGAATAATGCAGGGAGTCTGGAGCAGGAAGCAGCAGAGCCATGGAGTAGGAGCGGTTTCATCAGCGGGCCGGTTTCAGTGGAACAGCTCTGCGGACGGTTCTGGGAGCGGACATGTGTAATAGGTGTGAAAGGATGTCATGTTGAGTGAGAGCCAACTCCTTCCTGCCTCTTTCTCCTTCAGTTTTATTTCATCGTCTTATTTTCCCATCTCTGACACTGAAATATCACCAGTTACACAATGAGAAGAAACAAAAATACACACTCTTTGCCCATTTTCTTACTTATGTGCAAAGCACACCCACACAATCTGTCTTCCTGTATGCTATTTTCCATTTTTTGCTCTCTGTTTCTCTCTTCAGTCAATTATACAGATGTCTAATGTTTTCTCCCTTCTGTAGGGAGCGAGCGGAGCATCCATCATCCTCCAGGGGTTGGTGGTAATGGTGGGGGGTTTGTGAGCCCAATGCCTTGCTCTGCAGCAGAGCAAACGTTCCTCTGGGCTGGAAGGACGCCAGTCGACTGGGGATCAAACCTTGGCCGTCGGCCCGGCAGCGAGCTTCTGCAGATCTGGGCCACTTCCACGTGGGCCAGCAGCACCAGCAGCAGCAGCAGCAGCAGCAGCAGCAGCAGCAGCAGCAGCAGCAGCAGCAGCAGCAGCAGCAGCAGCAGCAGCAACGTGCTTTTCTTCCCCTTTTCTATTTTACTGGTATCTAATCTGGTGTTTGTTCTTGTGAGTCTGCTGTAGATGAGCAGAGAATGATGTTTGGGAGGAAAATAGAGACTAGAAACATGCTGGTATCACAGATAGCCTAGAGGTGAAGTTTGCCAATCAGATTTCAGAACTGAATCAATACAATATGGCACTGAGGCAGCAAGGCGGTGTGCAGCTACGAATCCTCTGGAGACGTTACAGGATATGACATTTTAAAACACTTTGTTTTATCCTGAACAACAAAATATCACAGGCCAGACTGACAGCTGAAATTATCCTACTGTTTGGAGTTTATAAAAGCAGGAAATCTGTGTTAAATCTGAAAATTAGGATTTATTTTTATCCGGATGAGAGTCATTAGGAAACTGGACGGTTTCCAACATTTCTTTGACATTTAGTTTGTTAATTATCATTGATATCAGGCGTTAGCATCTATTCCAGTGAGAGTCCACTCAACAAGCTCAACATCTTATTAACATCCAAGAGTGAATTAAATAACAGACAATTAATTCATTCCAAATGGTTGTTTTAATATGGAAGCTGATATAAATAATATTTTAGTACAAAAAATATCTCAGATTGGCATCTTCACTAACAAAAACTGCTAGAATTGAAAAACTCTTAAATTGTTATACATATATATTGAATAAATTAATATATTAGTACCAATTAGGCTAATTTGTCTGATGTTTGAAAATAAAACCTTTAAGCAGATATTAAACTTGCTTTTCATTAGGCCCACATTTCTGTATTAAAATAGTTTTTTTATTGATCTGATGTAAAATTATATATTTTGATGCCATGGAGAATAAAACCATCTTAACAGAAATAAAGGCTTTAAAACATTAGTTGATTTGTATTTAATCTTTATAATGTGATTTATGTAGTAACTGGTAAATGGACTGAAGTTATGTTGAGCGTTTCCAGTCACTGCTTTACACTAAAACCACAGCCACCCATTTGCACTATAACAATATGCAGATTAGTTTGTAACTTGTGGTTAAGTGCCTTGCTCAGGAGCACTTCATCATGTGACAGGAGGAAGCAGTAATCCAACAAAATGCAGCACATTTTGTTGCAGTGAGCTTCTGCAAAGCTGCAGCTTTAGATGGGACGATGTTCAGATCATTTCTTTTTACCAAGTATATGATCATCTTTTCAACAACTTCCCTTCAGTCTGGATTTGATTCTAAACTTCTTTCTTAAAACTTAAACTGGTTTTTTAGATGTACACTACAAAAACAGAAAATCTTACCTAGTGTTTTTGGTCTAGTTTCCACAGCAAACATCTTAGTAGACTTGAAATAAGAGTAAACTAACTTACAAGTAACTTTTCTGCAAGATAGTGGAGCTCAAGTCCATAATTCCTTAATATTGGTGAAAAAGTAATAGGTCAATTTCATTATAACAGGAAAAATGTAATGATCTTTCAAAGAAACTAGAAATTTTTCAACAACATTAAGGAATTATTGACTTAAAAAAAACCTCCTATATCTTAAGGAAAGTTACTTGTAAGTCAGTTTTATCTCATTTCCAGTGTAATAAGATGTTTCCACCAGTATCTTTGCAGTGGTAAGTTTTAACGCTCTGGGTTCTAATTATTTAACATTTCACCTGATCTAGACCAAAAATACTCAAAGATTTTGAGTTTTTGCAGTGTAGTTTTCAAACATCTGTATTAATCAACTTCTAAGGTTGCAGATAATATATTGGATGGTAACACAAGTTGGTTGACAGGTTGTCTTTTATTAGTTGTTTGGTGTTTGACTTGATGTCACCTTTGCTGTCAGTTTATACTGCTGCTTCCAACGATGAATTTGATTTAATTAGACCTGCACTACTGTCTTCAAATACTTCCAACTGCAGCTGAAGGCTAAATCTCACTCCAAGCTCAACTCAGAAAGTTGGCAGTCCTGGCTGAGATCGTTAAATCTGCACGGTGATGTAAAGCAAGTTAATAAGAGACCTGAAAGGTCCAAATTCTTTGCCAGAAACTCAGCAGTAAGACAAGTAAGATTCTCAGTTCATTAATATCTCAGCCAATTCATATCAGGCATGAGAAGTTGGGGTGAGTTCATTATCAAAACAGGCTCAATATTTCATCACTTCACAGATACGTTTCTGCCCGACCAGGTTTGCTGACGAGGAACTGAGAGGATAAAACTCAGAAGCAAGATTCTCTGAGTCAAAACACCGGGGCCCTCCGGGGACCCGCCATGCTTTAAGGGCCTGTTTTCATGTTGCACAACCTGCCTGGATGCTGATACGTCTGGAGTAAAAAAAAAAACAACCCTCATTAAGAAATAAATAATGCATCATGAAACTTTGTGGGATGCGTTGGCTGTCAAAACAAATTATGTTCACATTCAGCTGCACACTCACTAAACGCAGAACGTCATGTAGATGCATTAAGCAAGTTCAGCTTCAAGTTAGCAAGAAAAGCACATTAATGCTGTCTAAGTACAATACTGACACAACAAGCAGTCAACAACCGAGAGGTCAGAGGTTAACAAGTGAAACTGGATGCAGCGCCTGTGTCTGTGTGGGTGAATATAGGAGTGTAATCAATAGACACAGCCGGTTAGTGTGGCCTGTTGGAAGCAAAGCTGCCTCAGGCTCAGCAGCACAGTGGAAATGTATGAAGCAGTTCTGTGCTGGGTGGTGATATGTGATAGCAGAGGAGCTGAAACGAGAAGAGCCCGAGGTTTATTCAATGCTGCAATGAGAGCAAAATAATGATTCTGGCATCCCTGCAGATCAGGTCCACCATAACCTCTGCCTTCATGCACTCAGCCGGTGTTTGTGAGCTCGCAGGCGCTGCTGCAGCCCTGAAAGTGCACAGGGGAAACGGCAATTCCCAGCTGTCAGCCTGACCTACAGGTTAGCCGCTGTACTTCTGCCTGACCGGCTGGAAGAATTAGGAGCAAACAAGGTGCATTTTGAAAACAAGGGCCAGCATCCAAAGTGGCGTCTCTCTGGGGTGAATAATTCATATTAAAGGCATCGCTGAGAAAAAAAGTACTAAAATGATCCTCCTGATTGGCTCTGAAGAGCCAATCAGGAGCCAGGGTGGAAAAAATGAGATGCAGAAACAGAAACACTTACTTAGATGCATGTGAGGGGATAAAAAAATAAGTCCCGTTTTGCAGAATAAGTGCAGTCAGAAGCAAGTAAATTATCCAGCTCCTAGGTTCCTGATTTTAATGCTTTCAGGTGGGAAATAATTGTGAAATCCACCTGACTAAAGGTAATATCTGAACTCTGTTCAGAACAATCTGCAAGACAGAGATAAACATTTTCTACTAAACAGTTTTTAATTTCATTGATTTCACCAGGTAAACCCCGTAGAGATCTAGATCTTATTTTCAAGAAGGACCTGGGCAGAAATCTGATGAGTGTGATTCTGTGTGCTTACTGCACAATACTCCACTGCTGAAGAAAAACAGATTGTAACTGATTAAAGGTCTACTGGAGGCTGAAAATGGCTTGTTTAGATGTCATTATGTACAGGAGCAGATTTAGAGTGTGATTCTGTTCATGCTCACTGCACAATACTCCACTGCTGAAAAAAAATGAGTTGTAACTGATTACAACTCATTTCTTAGCATCTAGACGAGCCAGATCAGGCTAAAAATGACTTTTCAGCCACAAAGCAATTCAAAGTCCTTCACATTATGAAAATGTAAAACAGATGAAAAAGCTATACAATCAGTAAGCACAGAAACATCAAATATACTGATCAAAGTTCCACTTACTTCTGATCTAAGCAGGTGGTTTTCTTAGCCTTGGTCTAAAGGAACTCAGTGTTTCAGCATCTTTGCAGTTTAGTTGTATGAGGTCGTTAACTGGTGCTGGAACCAGTGGGAACCGGAGTAAAACCAGATAACATGTTTCAGCCGTTTAGGGAAAATGAATTACTACTGCACTTTATAAATGATAAGGGTATCAGTGCACCAGTAAAATAGGTCAATAGTGCGTGTGTGTGTGTGTGTGTGTGTGTGTGTGTGTGTGTGTGTCCAGCCCATGATCTGCTGGTGTTCTCATCCTGGGCTATTAATGTGCTGATCCACTAATTGGGGGAGCTTGCTCTCTTAATGCAATGGCCTTCTGAATGTGTCCGTCCCAGTAATTTAATAATGGCCATTTCATGCTACTCTGACTTTTCAAACAGCTTGCTCCGAGTAGCCACAGGGACCAGTTATTGATTGAAACTCAGAGGCTGGCTGGGCTTGACTGCGGGTGAGAGAGACTGATCATCCTGCTTCCCAGAGTCCAGATGCAGCAACAGCACACACACACACACACACACACACACACACACACACACACACACACACACACACACACACACACACACTCCCTCACCCCCTCTAAGTCCACACATAAACACACAAACATGCAGCACGGACTCACAAAAGGACAGATGCAAACTCACACAGATATTTGCAGATTCCACTGAGATACTCGATCAGTGAAGCGCAGATGGAAGCTTTAAACTGACAAAAAAAGGAAGAAGAAGAAGAAGAAGAAGAAGAAGAAGAAGAAGAAGAAGAAGAAACGAGCAGGGAAAATGTCACAGAAGTCTGAAATGAAGATGTGGGACCTCGTCTGCTCTCTCATTCCCTGCACATTCAAGTGTGGCTCCACATAGAGTCACCAGAGCTTGATGCCTTTGTGTAAGGAGTAATGAGGAGGAGAGATAAGAGGAAGAGTGATGGGGGTCAGGCAGCAGCCCTCACACACCAACCTCTTCACCCTCACACACCATGTCCACGACGTGGTTTGTTTGCACAAAATGATGAATAAGTTGCTCTGGGCTCATATCGATTAATGGGGCCCTTAAGCCCCATTTTCCTCCCTTTGCCTTCAGTCTGTAATGCTTCGTTCCTGGAAGCTGTTCAGCGATTGGGAATATATTAATTTACATTTTAAAATGAGTTTTATTAGTTTAGGTTTTTATATTATCTGAGATACATTTAAGACAGAATCCAAATATTTTTGAGCAGCTTGATTCCTCATTTATCCCAATTAGAAATGTGAATAATTTTCACTTAAACTTTACTGTGTTTTGTTATATTACAATCAAAACTTTAATGTATTTTATTTTGATTTTATGTGAAAGATCAACATAAAGTACTGCATGGTTGTGAAGTGGAAGGAGTACAAACAAATCTGAAAAGTGTGGTGTGCATTTGAAATAACACTAATTCAATGCCACACAATAAAAGCCAGTGGAAATCAATGTTTTTCCTCATTAGTGAAATCTAGTAGTTTGTTACTTTAGCTTAGGTCCATAAAAAGATAAATAATTTGTTTAAATCTCTTCTCTATTTGCAGCTAGAGATGCTACCTGTGAATAGGTTTAGATCAAAGCAGATCCATGTGTTGCCCTGGCCTAGTCAAAGTATAGCCCTAAATCTAACTGAGAATCTGTTGCAAGACTTGAAATTTGATGCTCACAGGTTTTCTCCATCAAATCAAGAAACAAAACTGGAAGGTCAACACAATGCATCCACCTGTAAGAAAACATTAACCCAAAAACTCTGAAAATGTTCAAGGAATAAACATAAACTCTGCCAAGACGGATTCCAACAAATTCAAACTTAAAGCAACAGTGATGACAAATGAACCACCGTGAAAACACACCACACAGGTGAAGCTCTGGGTGGGAATAAGATTTAATCCCATTTATTCCAGGAACCTGGTGACACTGGGATGAAAATCGTAGTTTTTAGTTTGTTTGTCAGAGACAATGTTCTTCACACAAATCAAAACCAACTCACACACGTTTGGTAATTAACTAGATTTTGCTAATCAGCAAATTAAAAGGTGTTTTCTTGTCCTCGTTTTCAGTTTTTCCTCTTTTTGTCTTTACATGGTGTTTCTTCTTCAACTACATTATCAGAAGCTCTTTAAAATATCTAAGATGTTTCTTGTTTCAATAATTAAACAGTGTACAGCTAAGGGCTCTCTTTATAACTCTTAATGTTCATGCCCTATGGCCTTTATCTTTGATCTTTCATGCTGCTCACTGAGCCTTTGCATAATTTTGCTCTGGAACGAGAAACACTTGCAGTGTTTCATCCTTCCTCTACTGCTTCTTCCCCGTTTTCACTCCTTCAGACACAAACACAAACATTTCAGTCTTTAGTTGTTGCAGATCTTACATCAGTCACATCATGCATGATAGACAAGAATAAACTGTAATTTCAAATATGTGCATTGAGATTCATATTTGCATAAATTGTTTAAATGCATTTTTTTAGCCAGCTTCAGGAAAACTGCAAAATCTGCTACGTTACGCTGGTCTTCTGGATCACAATACGCATCTGTGAAGAACTGATGTGACATAAACAATTACAATAAAAGAAAATACATGAACTGTTTTAGGGAAAAAATGACAATACCTTCACATTTATGACCCCTTAATACAGATGAAACCATACAGGTGTTTCACATCAGATGGCCATGATTTGAAAAATGTTATTCTGCATTTTCTAGGAGGTTTGTTCTGTTTGGTGCGTCACTCACTGGTGAAATACAATTGAACACCATGATGAGATCCAAATAGCTTCCTGAGACCTTTAGGAACAAGATGGGAGCAGCTCATGAGTCTGGTGGGGAATTTAAAAGCTCATCTGAACTCAGCCAGAAAGAACAGTGAAACACTTCATTTTTTGTGTCATGGTCAGAGAAGAATACCCAGCGTGCAATGGCAGACGAAATAATAGAGGAGCAGAAAACATTTATTTCATAAAATATTCAATTGCTGGCCTAGGAATTTTGAATTGATTCAAAATGCTCAAAAACAATTTCAACATGCGGTTAAGTTACATGTCTTCGCTGCTGCTATTTACATGTCGCATCACGAGTTCATTCAACTGGACTAACGCTTGTGTTATGACTAATTATTAGATTTTTTTTTTAGTAAGAAAAAGCCAGACAGATAAACTAACCCAGTGCTGGTAATTTAAGTTACAGACTTTTTATCCACAAACCAATTTTTGTTTAAATATAAACTGATGGAATTTAATAAAAATGTTTTAAATAAATGTTATATTTGTTTAAACTTGGGATGCACTGATTGCAGTTTTCTGGCCGATCGCCAATTACCGACTCTTTAAAAAGCCTGACCTGCTGATTCTGATTTTGACTGATAGCAATTTGTTTTGTCTGAGATGTTGCACAGAGGAGTCTGTGCCACAAAGATTTCAGGTACTTCTGAAAGTAAATGGAGGTCGGACCGAGGCCTGGCATGTTGTACCTAATAAAGTGGCCTGTGGGTTGCTTCCTTTCCTGACACACTTCAACTGGTCCCCTAGCTTTGTATAATTAATTTTTCACCATAGCAGCTCTAGTGCTAAATCGATGATTGTACTTGTTTAACACCAGTTTACGGGCAAAATATCCATATTGGAGCTGATTTTTTATTTTTTAATTTTTTGTTGCCACTAACTTCTCACCATTACATCGTGCAGAAAATGTCATCAGGGTTTGGGAGGAAAGCAGGTTTTATCTGCCCCGTCTGACCGGGTCCTCTGCAGGTGTCACCTGTGTTAAGCAGAGCTTTGACAGTTTTATATATTTCTGCACAACATATCGAACCCCAGTTGTCACTGCAATGTCTGTGTGAGCAATACTGCAGTCACAGAGGACTTCTTGGATGAAATATTTAGCAGACTGTTATATTTAAAGAACCATGTGTTACTCTCTGCATGCACAGGATTTGTTTACCCAGTTGGATGAACTTTCTCTGCCCTCCATGCCAAAAAACTGTGATATAGATTTTACTGACAGCGATGTTGAAGTTCACAGCAGTGAGCTGATGTGAAATAAAGAGAAAAGTGATTTAATATTAATCAATCAGTCGATCAAATTTTATTTGTATAGCACATTTTAGCAGCAAGGCATTTCAAGGTGCTTTACATAATTAAAATATAAACAGCATGTGACAGTGAATAAACATTTAGAAAGACAAAGAATTTTTTAAAAAGAAAAAGAAAAAAGATTTAAAAACATAAAAACATTAAACACCCCTTGTAGGACTTAAGTTAAGTGTCTCACACACAAATTTTGAGCAAAAATTTCAAATGACAGAAAATATAAAAAACAAGTGAATTGGGCGCATTTCTCTCTGCTGCTTTGGAGTGAATCAACCAGGCGTCTCAAAGCGAAATTGTGTCTGATGCCAACACAACATACAGCTGTAATAAACATGAAGCAAAGGCTTAAAACTAGCAATGACTAAACATCTTTCACTCCTTTTCATAAAAGTAAAAAATTACCTCAAGTGTAGAAACATTTTTACAAAACAGAAGAAGTTATTTCACATTTCTATCAACCTTTTCTTAGGTGATACATCAAAATGCATATAAAATATATTTGTGGGGACACAGTTAATAACATTTTTTGTTCAGACTTCTTATATACTGCCTTGGAAAAATTACATACTGCTCCAATAATAAGACGTTTTTTGTTTCCATTACAGCAAAATAATACAACTTAGTATAATACAGCAAATCTGTTTTAGTGTTCAGTGCTTTGAATCATATCTGATTGTGTGAGACTTAATATTTTTATTGATTAGTTACTATAAATGCACAACCAAGAGGCTAACTGGTTTTAGAAAAACATTTAACCATGTTGAGCTCTTCATGATGTCATTGTTAGTTTTTTGGGATTTGGCACCTTACCATTAAAGAAACTCCTCCATCCTCACCATTTTTCCTCAACCCTAACCTCAGTCCATCTGAGTCTTTGCGACTTTCTTTCCCCATCTCTTTCAATCTCTGTTTATCGACTACGAACTGGCTGCAGCTCAGAACAGCAGGCCCACACAGACCAAAGCACCAGTGACAGTGGATTAGTCTATTGAATTATTCAGAACCAATTCCCCATTGAAATGTGTAAAAGGTCCCTCGCTGGGTTTAAAAACAGAGAGTGCAGTCGGAGCTGACAACAAAAGCTTTAGCTTCAAATGAAAACCTCCCATCACTTTACCTCATTTGCATTGCAAGTTATTCATTTTAACATCAGATTTTTTCCCCTGAATGTGGAAAAAATTTATCAAGAATAAAAAGAAGTGATTTTCTGAAGCTACTTTGTGGTTGATTGGTTTGATGTTAAAAGACGACGATGTTAAAAGCAAAACAATTATCACCGTACTGGGGGCTAGAGAAATATGTTTTTGCTAAATGTTTTTCCATGTTTTACAAAGTTTCTGCTGACATGATCATGTAAGAGTAATAGTGTAACTCTTGTCATCTGTAATGGTATCATGCAACTCCCAGCTAATATTTGCATCCTCTTCTCTTTCTGTAGGAATCACATGTGATCTTTTGTCGACGTAGTGAACTCCAGCCACCCAAGAATAAGTCTCCTTTATCCAACATGTCCCACTTGACTGAGGTCTAGGAAATTTAGGGTGCATTCACACCTGTCCCTCTTTAATCCATTCCAGTCTGGTTGCCTAGAAAGTCCGGTTTGCTTGGGAAAGTGTGAATGCGTAACTGAACTCTGATCCAGACCAAAAGAAGCAAACTTCAACTGAATCAAACCTCGGTCTTGATTCAGTTGAAGTGCACTCTGGTTCAAATCTATTTATGAACGCTAAGCAGACCGGCGACTTCTCTAAAAGCAGAAAGTGAACTGTAGCGCAGAGCATTGTGGGTATATACAACCATAATAAAGCACAAGCAGGAGAAACGGCTTATGGTCTTTTGCCAAAGACAAAAGACCTACAAGTGCTAAAATCTGACGCTACTCCATTTTTCTTTACGTTTAGTCGAAGGAAGCTCTGCTCATGCTTTCTTCAGAGGTTTCCTCAGTAGTTCTCTCCCCACAGTTGAGGACAAAAGGGGTTTGGTTTGTTTAACGCAGTGCAGTGTGAAAGAAAACCACAGCAACTGAAAATGGAACAAATGTTGCTATTTTGGTCCCCGATCAATCGAATGGAGTTTACTGGACTATCAGGTGTGAAAACATCTGAAATGTGTTGGAAGCCATTTCTACTTTGTGGCAATCAGAACCATCCTGCTAAAGGAGACTACAGCCATCAGTGACCATCACTGTGATGCATCTACAGCAATGCTGGTCTACAACAATACAGGTGGATGTAACATTAGTTTACCCAAGTTGGTTCTTTTAGACCTCAGTATGGGAAATTATAAACATTGACTTATCCAAGAATTACAGATGTAGAATCTTTTGGGTCAACAGTTGGCCCATCAGACCTGGTAGATCATTTTTTGTGTCCATGTACATTTTTTCTCAATTATTTACAGAAATATTCTATGCCTTCTTTTTCATTCTTGTCAAGACAAGACTATTTTTTCTTCACAATAAGCAGAAATAATATTAAGTCCATGGATAGCCAATGATTCTGTTCCAATACAATGTTCTACCGCAACCAGGAGTTAACATGAACATTACTTTGACACGTGAACATTTACGGACGTAACACCAACCACACAGCGTCACGTCCCTCAGAAACAGGGAGCACTTCATAAATTTACAGGTGATTGCATCCAGAAGGTCAATGCTAATCCAAGGTACCAACAAATCCTGTTGTTTGTCTGCACCCTCAATAGGCCAAAGTGTATTTCGTTGGAAGTGTAGTTAAACTGAATAAAAGGGGCTTTGTGAAGCGTTTTCTGTCTCAACATCTCCATGGAAACAGGTACTTTTAAGAAGAAAAAGATCCTTCTTTAAATGGTGGTACTCTAGTATAAATAGTTGGAATTGAACATTTTGTGTTGTAGTGACAGACACTGCAGGGGGCCTTAACCTCCATTATGAAGGGACAGAGCACCACCTGCTAATACAGAAAAAATAAATCCAGCACATCTACAGCATCCCACAGTTACAGTGTGAAATGCTCAGAAAACAGAAAGGACTGTGTTTATGTGCGTAATGCAGGAGTGCAGGAGAGGTGATGTATCCTGATGAGATGGATGATACAGCGATGGTATGTTATAGAAACAGAAAGCAATGGGTTTTATCTGTGTTTTCTAAATGCTTTTAGCCATTTATTTTCTCGACATAGAAAGGAAAGTTAAACTTCCAGGAGTCTCCTGAGTATCTAGGGGACCATATAGGGTCCCTCAAATGGATCTGTGCTATACTCAGTCTGTAATCCCTATTATGCCCTAAGAATAGCAGACATAGCAAATCATTTGTTGGCAATGAAATATGTAAAAGGGGTAAATATGGATTCATGTCGAGGAGCGGCACCATCAAAGGATCACTCCGATGCCAGTGGTGGAGTTCAGTAAGCTGGAAAGATGAAAGCTAATGAAAGGCAAACATGAGAATGGCGTTGGTGGGGAAAGGCAGAAGATATGGAGGGAGAAAGGGGGGGATGATGTGGAGGCATTGAAGAGGGAAGGAATGCCACTGATGGGAGATGATTGTCTGGTGTGGTCCAATCAAGCCACGGGATACAACAGCAGTCAATAGGAAGAGATGAAAGGAGTCTGAGTGTGGAGGCTGTGTGGTCTTGTGGAGGACCTTATGCATGTTTGAGCTGCTGTGTTTTTGTGAAACACTGCATGTGGAGACATCTATAGATAAGTGGTTGGTGGTGTCTGATGAATTCAGGCCAACCAACTCCTGCATGTTCATGGTGCAGGATCATGTGACGTCTATTCTTATTCTGCCACAACCAGCCTTTAGAAACGAGTTTGATACCCCTTTCAGTTCACTATGAAAAATATATATAAATAACAGGTAAACCACTGGACTTTATGACTTATCTACAGATTAATTCATATTTTCTTGGTAAACCTCTTACTATTAGTGCAAGAGAGACATTCTTACCCTACACTTGGTTTCATTACATTGGAATGTCGTTTTTACCACAGTGTTTAATGAGGTGAAGGAAAAGAGAGGCGTCTATTGAGTAATCGCTCCTTACTGTGTGGTGAAGGGATGCCATCATGGCTGCTTCTCGCTGAGTCCTTTGGGCACACTAGACATTCCTACCAAACTCATATAGCTCATACCTGTAGTTTATACTGAGTACTAGCTCCAGTAAATAGGCAAGAACAGTAAAGGAGAAAATCATCCTATTTCTTTTACTTTCAGTAACCAATTATGTATTAGTCTCGGTCCTGGAGACAATAACAAAGGCCCACATCATTAATATGTATACATGAAACGCACTGAATACAAACAGTATCATTTTGAACCATTAAACTTCATTGACATGCTTTGGGCAAAGTCAATCCTGAAGCACATTTAATGAAAACCTTCTCCAGCATAAGGAGTAAATCTCCATACATCATCTCCACAACACCTACACTGCTGAAAACTGCTGATAGTGTGAAATGTGCTCTGAACAGGAGAGACTGGGGTCAACAGCACCTGCAGAGAAAATACTTTACTTTGTATGAAAATTGATTTTTTTTTTTTTTTTTTTTTTAACTGTTGATTGCTGGACTTTTGTAATTCTCGTCACCTAGTAAAAATGAACTGTCACTGTACTCTGTTTATTCTACCAGGTGTAGGTTTGGGTTCAAATAGATCTAAAAAACACAAAATGGTCCAAAAAGAGCTGCAAGTATTTAACTGCACTGTTATTTTAACATGTGGAACAAATAAATTAAACACAATTTGTTCAAAAGACTCTTAAATTGTTTAAGTTTGGTGTTGAGTATTTCTCTTGTATTATGTGATTTCTGTTCAGCTATACTTTTGTCCCTTTAGGCATACCGTAGTTAGGACAGTGATGACGTCGTCACTTTGCCGTAACGTGGCTGATATCTGGTGGGGAAGTTTGGTAACCGAACCGCTGCGCCAACACGTGGGAAAGACTTGGAAGATATGTAAGTGCGTCACTGAGAAGTAAGTTGCAGTATTTGAGTGTTTACTGCCGCTAAATTAGGGATATGAAGTTTATTCGTTTGCTATTATTTCACCTGTTGCTAAGTCCGAGCTAACTGCTTTTATGACTGAATCCAGTTCAAAATGTCACATTTTTTTCTGTTTATTGAAAAGATTTAAAAGAAAATGGTGCAGAAAGTCAGAGATGCGGCTGAGTCAGCTGGGTCAGTCAGAGGTATATAATCAGTTACATTACTGTCTTTGTCTAATGAGGAAGATTAGATCATTTTCTTTATTAATCTCTAACTAATTACCTGACCAGAAGTATTACAGCTACAAGTCTGCAGGTAAACTCTGCTGTCAGGCCACAAGTCCCTCGCTCCACTCATTGCAGCTGTAATAAAATTAGTTTCTTTTTTCCCTCTCAAGTTGATCTGCTCTGCCAGAGCAGAGCGCTGCTGTTTGCTTCTTCAACTCAACATTTTAAGCTTTTCCTGCAAAGGGTTAAAAAAATCAGAGGCACTTTGTAGCATCAGAGGGTTTCAACAATGAAATAAGGACAATAAAAACAAGTATATTTAATGTAAAACTGGTGCTATAGCTCTGATGAAAAGACTTTACAACGTGGTAAAAGGTAGATCTCTGAAAACACTTCAATTCTGAGACAGCAGCGTAATTTACAGACAATGACAAGCCTATGACATCATTTACACTGCAGTAACATTTATTAGACTAAATGTTCATGGCAACACAGATTGCCTATTAACAGAGGAATGGCGTGCTTTATTATTATGCGGCAGCATGTGTGAGTATTTGTTAGTTTATTGGCTCTGGGCCAGGGAACCTGTTATTTGGGCTGCCTCTATTTTTCTACATATCTTTCTGTCTCCCCCACAGCCACAAGGCATTTGAGTGCTGGGGTCCTTTTCCACATAGTTAAATCCTGAACAGTCCAAAACTCAGCCGGCAGGCTTGCGGGCTCAACCCCAGATCAGGATAACAGGACTGCCATCTGCTGGCGGCGCAGAGGTTAGCGTGCTGTATGTGCTGAAGACGGGGCGATATGTCTTGACAAAATTCAAAGTCATCATTGCTGACATCTGACGAGATTGGTGTCAGGGTCTGAAACCTTCCTGTCAGTCAGGAGAGAGATTGTTCAGATCAGGCGACACAATCATTTGAATATCACAGAGCAACACACAAGTACTCAGAATGTTAAGTAAGAAAATTAAAAATAACCCAAAGAAATCAGCTATATAGGGTTTTTTTTCCTGCCTGGAGTCTTTCTTCCTACACTTTGTCTATCTTCAAATGCTGATGTGTTGAGGACTGTGAGTTTGCCTTGGGTGAAAACCAAATACATCAGCGCCCGCCCCTTAAAAAAGAAAAAGTTTTGACACTATTTCAAAGAGAAGAAAGCTGAGCACCCAGAGGTACAAAAGCCCCAAGGCTGAGGATTGATGCTCTCCACAGCTGAATATGCAACACTTCTCAGGCATTGTTAAAAATCACCGGACCAGGAAAGAGTCTTTCCCCCCTTCACTACCAACAAACCTGGCATATCTACCTCTTTGCTTTTCCCTGTTCAGGAAAAACCAAAGGAAGCATTTGGGAGAGAGGGAGAGCAGGGATGAGAGGAGGGTGGAGGGTGGAGAACCGTTTTTGGACCCTCATTTACCCTGTCAGGTCTTGCAGGGGATAGTGTTCAGGATCTATTGATCACAACTCAGTGGAGCAGTAATCCTGCAGACTTGATTGATTCCTACTGTTGCCCAGGCATCACTGCACTGCCCAATCCTCCCTCTATGCTTTCTTTGCCTCAGCACCTCTCCTCCCAAACTCCTGTTCCCTCCCCTCCATCCCTCATAAAGCATTGATATGCATGACTGCCAAGGGGCCCCATGAAGGAGGGTGCAGGGAGGGAGGGGTGTGTGTTTGCTACCACAGGAAAAGGCTGGCAAAGAGAGGAGTCCCTTTGGGACACAATGAGACCCTGAGTGTCTCTGAGCAGAGCAGCAGCTGATCTGCATTTTGCCACCTTAAACTGATGACTGAACGCTTCAGACCTGAAACAAATGAAGATAATGAAAGGTTGCTTTATAACTGGAGTGAAGCAGTTTTTCCCCTTTTTTAGACTTGTTTACAAAGGGAATCGTGTCATAGCTTGTTACTTGATGATTTTAAAACTTACCACTAAATCACAAAGTGACATGTATCTGATATCTTTACCAGCGTATTTATGGAACCTTAGGGATATAACGTTTTGCATACATGTGGACACTTGTCACTCTTCTTACCCACACAGCTAAGAAAGGAGAGTCCAAGACGACTTAGAGGGGCATTGCTCAGATGGCAGAGGTCCATTCTAGCTTGTGCTGATGATGTCATGGTGTGAGGATATGTTATGTGGCAAACTCTGGGTCCCGTAGTACCAGATGACCTGACAAACCCCACATCCTGCCCGATGATTACTGCTGACCATCTCCATTCCTTTATAGCCACAGTACAGTGGACCTCCGCCTGGTTGTGGTCCAGTATTCAGGGATTCTACTTTCTTTGTGGAATGTAACTCCAAATTATTCATGGAAAATCCAGCGATTCTCTATTTTTTTTGTAAAGCATATCTAAAATATTCCAAATTAAATACATCGTTGGAAGCTGAATTACCTAGATGCGATGCTGCTTGGCTCTCTACTGGCTGACATTTAATCCAGGAACGCTAATAATTTTCCTTGGCACTTACTGGCTATACTCCCAAGAGCAGAAAGGAAGATTGTAGATATTAGCTTTTACTGTAGTGCTAAGACAGTTTCCACTCTGCATGGTAATGGATATTAAGATATATGTGGGGTTTGAACCAATAAAACAAGTATTTTCAGATTCGTATCTGATCCCAAACCCCTGTGAATAGTTTTCTAATGACTGCTGTGTGACAATTGTGTCACCCAACTCAAACCCTCTCAAACTGTTTTCTTAAACATGGGGAAAACTGTATCTCAGTGACCTCCACAGTCACCTGATCTCAGTGCAGTAAAGTACCTCTAGATTGGGTTAGACCATTGGAATCACCCAACAAATCTGCAGCAACAACGTGATGCTTTCTTGATAATATAGAAAATCTCTGGGACGTATGTCTGAAATCTTGTGAATCCAACTCAGAACTACAAAGTTGTACCTGGTAATTGGACCAGCTTGTCTGCTATACGCAACCATTCAAATTCTTTTAAATCCCATTTCTGAGACTTGCTCGATTGTTCAGTAAGTCATACCACCACATCTTTCTATTAAGCAGTTTAGCAAAGACACCTAACAAGATGACTGATGAGTGTAAAAAAGTTATACATTGGTTTCAAAATTCTTAAGCTACTCATTGAAACACTAATACCCAGACAAGAACACTAAATTTAGAGTCTTGCCCCAAGACTCTTGGCATACGTTGGGAGGGCTGGGTGTGCACTGAAATCAAACTTGTAACCTTTTGATTGCAAGTGGACCGTGTCTCTTCTCTGAGTCACCGCAGGCTCAAAACGCTGTAGAGGTTTCTTTAGTTCTTGCCAATCTGTTTGCAGTAAAATGTTTGTATCCTGTTCCTGTGCCCTTGTTTGTCTGTGTTTCTGTGTCGGGGTGAGAGAATGAGTCCCGTTGTCGATGGCCTCCCTGTAGTTTGCGGCGTAGCTCAGCCAAGTTGGTCTGGATGCTGGCGCGGGACGCTGGCAGGGCGAATAGCAGAAAGGAGCCAGTTCCCTCTGCAGCCGTCAGCAACCTCAGAAACAGACCCAGAGGCCTTCAGAACCGTTCACAAGCAGTCGTGGGTAGGATGACGGCAGCCCTGAGGCCACTAGCAGATGTATGGAGATGCAATGACTTTTGAGGTGCAAACAGACCAAACATCCTTTGGCAGAATTATGGCAGGATGTTCCTGTACAGCAAGAAAGTCCTGGGTTTAAATTTAATCTTGGGGTCTGTCTGAAAGGAGTTTGCATGTTCGACTCATGGGTTCTTTCTGGGCATCATGGTTTCCTCTCACAGTCCTAAAACATGACTGATATCTCTAATGAC
This sequence comes from Micropoecilia bifurca, assembly GCA_903067075.1. Taxonomy (NCBI): domain Eukaryota; kingdom Metazoa; phylum Chordata; class Actinopteri; order Cyprinodontiformes; family Poeciliidae; genus Micropoecilia; species Micropoecilia bifurca. The sequence goes on from CAEGAF010049937.1 coordinate 20,797, forward strand.
AAACCACTGGACCTATACTTCAACCAGAGCCACAACTTTCAGCGTTTTGAACTTTCTTCCTGAGAGTTCTCCCCAAAACATGCATTCACACAAATACGCCATATTCAAACACTTTTCACAGTTTTAGAGCTCATTTTTCTGTATTTGTGGTACCAGTCAGGAAACTTGATAACTCTAAATGTTCTGGAGGAGAATTTCAACAAATTGTGCTACTTTCAGACTGTAACAATTGAAAATAATGTCACAATATCATTCCAACAAAACACAAGTGTATTTTTCTGCTCTACTTTTAAAAGGTCACAATGTATTTGATAAAAGATGAAAATATAACTTAAGAAAAGAGGAAAATCACTTAAGCGTTGCTCCTTGTTGCCTTTTGAGAATTTCAGGATTCAACAGGGAATTGCAGAATATTCTTATTGTTTCTCTTTTCTGTGGCTCTACTGCAGTTTATGTTGCCAGCACCATATCAGATTTTTTGCTTTTTACTTTTGAGGTTGCAGTATGTTGCTGACACAGAATATTGCTAACAATGTGTTTTACCAAATGTTTAATATTCATGTAGAGTTAACCTCTTCCTGCTCAGACAGCGTCATCCTCCAAAACCCAGGAAGGTCTACCTCTGAAAACAGTCAGTGAGTGGAAGTAACATTTAATCGTTCCATAAAATTATCATTGCTGAATCTTGGAAGTCTTATTGACGTTGATGTCTCCTTTTCCACATCATCTACTCACTGATGTGTGTGTTTTTTTTAATTCCAGCTTCATCAGAGTTACTCTGGATGTTAAAGGAATGTGGAATGTGTCATATCCTAAGAAATATAGCCAATCTATTTCTGTAAATGAAATCCGTTGTTGTCTTCAGCCCTTAATTCTCCAACTGAACTCAGGATGAGTTTGAAACAAGATTTTACTGACAGCCAAGTGCTTAAAGTCTCTCTGTTGTAATTTTTATATTGTGCTTTGCTATCTTTATCCCTTTCCTATGTAGTCTCCTCTGTGTAGCTCGTTCTGTCCTAAATCTCGCTGCTCTGTCTTTCAGTTTTCCTCCCCCCTGGTTGGAGCCTCTCAGAGGCTCTGGTATAAGGGGAATTCCTAAGGGGGATTTTCCCTGCTTTAGACTGGCAGTATGGCCCTTAAAACTGTCTACTGCCATAGAAGATAGCAGAGGGTTAACAGCCAAACCCAGCTTCTGCAGAATAAGAACCTTGTTGTAAATACACCAGTTCAGTCATCCATGATACTCTGGAGCTGACTCCATTCTTTAGGAATGGTATGAAGCTTGCACTATTGGGTTTTCACCATAAGTCTGTAGGCTTTCTCTCTGAGCAGGAGGCATCTGTTTATGTCTTTAGTCCTCCAGCAGCTAACATAGAAACGATCAAATTCACAACAACTGTCAGCCCAGCAAAGATTAGTCATGTTATGATGTCTTATTTAGTGATGCGACGCTGACGTCGCCTCTCATCAACATAGGCAAAAATTGCGTTATTTCATTTGGGAGAGTCATCCACCTGCCAAACTCTGCATTCGGTTGATCTATTTTGATAGATCTATGTGCAGATCTTGTGGGATTGGTCGAACGTTTGCTGCCATTTTTATGCAGAAATGGTCTCGGCCAGGAGTTTTGGTATTTTGCTTGAACTAGTCCGCCTTCACTATCGGATGGTTTTCTATCTGCAGGAGTCCTGAAGTTTTTGATGGTTGTTTATCAATGTGTTCTTCTGGGACAGGAAGGTTAGGAGTAACATGAGCTGCGCGTCTCATCAGATGATCAACAGTAAACTGAATTCTAGGTCCTGATTCACTTCAGAGAAAGACCAAACATAATGACAATGTAATTTTACCTGAGAGAAAATATTATTTAATGGCTGTTTTAACATTACTCTTCTTATAACACAATTCAACACATGAATCAATGTTCAAAGGTACAAGTGATCATGGATTTTCTCAAAGTCTTCTGAAGTTCTTCATTAACAAAAGTGATAACTCATTAGGAACTTTTGACACATTTTTCACAAACTCATAAAATGCATTTTAACCCTAACAAGTGCAAAGATAATTAAAAAAACATATTTGTGGAGATTATGGGGCTATATTTGCATGAAATAAGATGTTACCTTTCCTAAACTAAAGTCTCACAGGGAACTTCGAGGTGACCTGAGTAAAAACGGTATTTCCAAAAACTGAAGACAGAACTGTATCTAAACACTTGAGACACTCTCTATTCTAGAAATAAATGTTGAATTTTTTTGCACATAGGAGATTTTGCCTTTTTACGCCACACAACTCTGTTAAACGAAGCCTTGTTTGGTGTTTGGAAATGTATAAGAACTGAACGACAGGCTGCATAATGACGGCCCTGGGCAGCTGTTGGACCTGCAGCTAATGGTCACTTACCACTAACATGTAAATGAGGCTGAAATGATTTTTTTACACTTTGCTGTTGCTCTAATAGAATAGTTGATACCTATTTTTTTCCTCACAGATGGACAAGCAACAGCGCTGCAATTACTGAGGACAAGACAGGAGAAGTGAGAATGGCCTTCATAACAATGTCTTCCACAGATGCAGGATCTGCTATGTGCTGATTTATTAGAGTTTGGCATCTGCTGCGTTTGCATGGGGGTTAATCTCGTCTGGTTAAAGAAGAGAGTTTAACTCCCATGTGGTCCGAATAACACGGTTTGATATGCAAATGATTCCCATTCGCCCTCACAAACTCACAATGCTTCTCCTCTTCAGTGAAGTTATTACCACCCCTGCTGAAGCATATAAAAATAAATTCCTATAAAAAAAAGAAATTAACCGATTGTGGGACGAGCCTTGCTGGAGTAAGAATAAGGAAAAAAGTGGGGATTCCTCAGTTCAGTAGTCTCAGTCTTTCTGAACAACAGCCATAGCTTTGTGCTTTTTTAATGCTGTCTCAGTGGACTTAACACTTGTTATTTTCTCCCTTTCCCTCCCTGCACCCCCCCTTCCCTCCGCTCTGCCTCCACCTCGTATTCCCAGTGCGCCGTCTGCGCTCTTGCATCTGTAATCATAACGTTACCTCATTGTGAGCTGCCATTGTATCCTGTGTGCCGGTGCACCCACTGTGTGTGTGCTCATTTTGAGGTTCTGCTCGGGGCGGTGAGGGGGCTTAGCGGCACACTGGGTTTCGATGGGAGCCAGTTCTTATCTCCTCCCATGCAGGAGAGCCGTGGCATCAAGCCGGTGGCTTATTAGAGAAGCGGGTAACATATTCCAAATACTCCACCTCCTCCTCTTCCTCCTCCCCCTCCACAGAAACACAGCCATGTGTGGACTTACGTTTCTATCTGGGCCTGTGGCAGAACCCAGGAGAAGAAAGTGTTTCTAGGCACACTGAGAGTTTATTGCCTCTTCTTTTGTGTTGATGATGCAAAAATAAATTGCAATTTGGAGAAAGTGCTCTGCTTCAGGGCTGTACTTTAGTGATCAAAGATAGAGAAAGGGATTCAGCGTGTGAGGCAGAGTAATAAGAAATACATTGCTTTTATATTGTTTTCCTCTGACAGATGAGACAGCATTACTTTTGATTTTGTGGTTATTGCCGCTGCTGTGGGGTGAGGTGAAGGATTATTTGGGAGGTAAATGAGTGGAATCTGGACGTTGGGGTTGTTACTCTGCTCTGCTGTTGGTAATGCTTTCATTACGAAGCTGCACCTCGGCCATTATGCCTCAGCAAAAAGGGACAGTAATCACAGACTGAAAGGCCAGCAGGTTCTTTCAAAAACAACATCAAAGGTGGCGAACGGCAACGTCTACAATTTACCTGCAATCAAATGCAATCTTTGTTCATCTGTTTCTGTTGTGCTCCTCACACTGGCTGAGGTAATTTCAGACACATCCACAACTGTACAGTCACTACAGGAAATTAGTTTCCTTTATTTCATCACTGGCGTTGGGGCTGAAAGCACTTTGTTTGCAAGACTGTTTGTGTAAAGAAAATCAGTGCACATGTGTAAGGAGACGGGCAATGAAGCACAATTTATTTTGAAGTTTGACGTGTGTGTGTGTGTGTGTGTGTGTGTGTGTGTGTGTGTGTGTGTGTGTGTGTGTGTGTGTGTGTGTGTGTGTGTGTGTTTACCAACCTTCTGAAGACTGATTGGTCCGGTCCAATGCAGTGGAACCCCCTTTTTTTAGGGTTGAGGATTTGGATTAGAGGCACAATAATGTTATTGTTGACATAATTCTAACGCAAGTTAAGTTTAGGGTTAGGATTATGCTGGAAATGCTTTTACTAAGATGAATGGAAGACAATACAAAGTCCTAATGTGGATAGAAATGTGTGTGTGTTTGTGAGCAAACAGGAAGATAATATTATGCATCTGCATGCAATGCTCTAGCATGGAGAATGTCATTGATTTATAGCCATGATGAAAGGTCAGTTCACCTTATTAAACAACACATAGGTGAACTGCAGCAAGGTATTGGATAGTCATTAGAAGCCAATCTGTCCTTTCCCTGCTGTGATTGGTGGAGGCATTAAGGTTTCCACATGAAAAAATTGCATATAAATCAGTTTTAAATGAGTTGATTTTCAACAACATGCACCCACATCATCTTTTATATTGGCTGAAAATGATGGTTTATGAGCAGTTTAGGTATTTCTAGCATGTTATAGCAGAGTGAGCTTTTTAAAAAGTGTGGTAGGAACAGAGAAACTTTGACATGAAAGAAAAAAAGCTGAAAAATCGATCTATTTCTAACCTTTGTTCTCTATTCAATTTTTAAAAGGAGCATCCATCCATCCATTCTTTGATCCATTGATGTTTCCCTCCATCCAACTCCTCCTCCAAACTTTCCTTCCATCTGGGTGTTTGTCATACATACTGCATGCAGCCCTGCGTTCGCTGTAGCAGCTATCATATTAAACCTTGACTCCTCTAAAATGGCTGCCATAAAGCCGAGATAATTCCTGGAGTTTGAGTTTGTTTAATTTTGTGTGATGAATAAAATGATATAATTTGAAGAACAAAAGAATATTTACACATTAAAATGAGGTTTTTATACTTTAAAATCAGCTAAGAAAGATATTAACTCTGGAAATTTAAGTGGTAGATTATATATGATGGTTCTTTGCCTATTTGTTGGTTGAGTATTTGCATATTTGCAGACCAATTTTAAAATATTACATTTTTTGTTGATGCTGCTTGGCTGCAGAAAAGGACGACTAGATGTTAGCTTTTGTGGAGTTCCACATTAATGCATATTAAGGTATATTTGCTGTATAAAGTATTAAAACGGGTGGTTACAAGCATTTTTAGAGGAGGTCAAAAGTATTTTCAGATTCAGCACATGATTTTTTTTTTTTGGTGGGGGGAGGGAAATTTATGGAAGCCCATTTCCGCTATAAAAAGAAAAGCTAAACAGGAAGTCATAATTTCGACTTTGAAAGTCATAATTATGAGATTTAAAGTCATAATTTTGACTTTCAAGTCATTATTTCGACTTTCAAGTCAAAATTATGACTTTAAATCTCATAATTATGACTTTGAAAGTAATAATTATTTAATCAAAATTTCGACATTTTTCATAATTCAAAATTATGGCTGAATGTCGAAATTATTACTTTAAATCTCATAATTATGACTGTGAAATTCAAAATTATGACTTTCAAAGTCGAAATTATGACTTTAAATCTTATAAATATGACTTTCAAAGTCGAAATTATGACTTTCAAAGTCGAAATTATCACTTCCTGTTTAGCTTTTTTTTTTCATGGCGGGAATGGGCTTCCATACAAATTAGCCAAAAAAAGTAGAAGAAAAATGTCTTAACACTACAGAAACATTAGTTTAATGTGCAATGTCCCTTCCAAGTAAATTAAAATTAAATTTCACATCCACTGTAATGTTGGTATTTTCTTCAGCAGTTATTCAATATGTTGTGTATTATTTGATTTCTTCACAGTAATTCATCTCCATCCGTTCCTGCCTGCATCTGAAAGCTGCCTGCACAGTCGCACTCAAAGCCAACACCTTCTCATCACTTATTCTTTTGGCGTTAGCATCTGTTTGGGACAATCTCAGGCTCCACTTAACGTGACAGTTAAACAGTTATTTTGTTAGCTCTGTACATTCTTGATGAAGTTATGGTGCAGAATTTCCAAGACGTGCGTAGGAGTGTTTCATTTTACACCAGCGCCAGGTGTTTATGTGGCCAACCAGCACATGCTAGAATTTCCATATGGGCGCGTATTACGGCGGTCATGGTGCGTTTGTGCAAATTGCTCTGGCATGCATGCACCTCTATTTTGGTATTGGTTAATTTTACGATTACATATGTTGTTCCAATTGGTGCAAGCTACGATTCAGAGCAAAAAGCATTTGCAGAGAAGCTAGGTTTGCACAATGAGAAAGTAGAGATAGAAATGATTATTTTCTTTTCTCCCAGCTTATATAACCCGTTATGCCAGGTCCATGCAGACTGAGAAAAGTCAGTCCAGTGAAGTGCCGGGGTTTCAGGCTGAAGCTGATCTGGAAGTGGAGTAGAAGAAGAAACACCAGGAGGCGTTGGAGGTGATCCAACCCAAACCAACACGCTCGTCCTTTCAACTGCTGCAAAAGGATTGGTGGGAAATGGGATAATGCAGCAGCATGGAGGCTTCAGATAGCTGCCTGCACAACCCAGTTAATACAATTACAGTCTTATGGAACCACAGTAGAGCTGCTGCACCGAAAGGAAATCAGCTTTACTGCACCAAATCATTGAAACAATTAAAACACAGGGACAGTGTTTATTTCTTTATGCATGTAATGTTATATTTCAGTAATTATGTATGATCAGACATAGCTAAACACACCAATGCATTATTTCAACATCAAAAAGATAAACAAACCTTTAGTTGTTCATAGTTGTGCAGATAAGCTGCTATGAAATGCCATCACTCAAACGGCTTCTGCTATTTGCTAATAAGCTGCTATTAATCATAAAATTATTTAAACAAATTATTTTTAAGCACAATTTGCTTAAAAATAACTTAAGCAAATAATTTTTAACAAGGACATGCCTAGTTTAGTACTGCTGAGAGTTGATGAGCAGTCAGTATCTAACAGATGGACAGATAATCTTGATGGACAATGAAGAGTAACGAGGAAACCAGAGTAAAACCCAGACAAGCATTAAAACCCGGCTGGGTTTTGAACCCTGGACCTTCTAGGTGAAGAGCATCAGTGCAGCTCTGCAAACCGAGTTGACTTCACATTTCCTTCTTTAAATGACTTAAAACGTGTTTTATTAGCAGAATTTACTTTGTTATGCATATATCTCTGATCAAATGCACCTAAAGTGTAAGTCCATATGTAAAAATATTTACAAAGTGCATCTGCAGGCCAAAACCATCCTGTGGTTCTGCTTCTTTGTTTAAAATTTGTGAATTTTCCCCGTTGCCCCTTCGCTCATAAATCTCTGCCAGAACTCACATATTTTAATCACATCGTTGCCCACAGACACGGTTGTGTTGATGTCGTTTCTGTTCAAGGACATCAGCAGATTATTCTCCGCATCCAGCATGCGGCAGATGGGAAAGATCCAGGGTGGCGGCGTTTCCACAGGGTCATCCAGACCATTAGACCACCAGCATCAGGTGACGCTGGTGGGACGTTTCCAACAAGCATTCAAGGAATGCAGGGATGAGCCAAGACACACGTCAGCCGCCAGAATACTGGCTGGAGAGCAAAGGTGTCAGCAGCCATCTTGGAGAGGCAGAGAGAGAAATTACATTATAATTATAATAAACTCCACTTGGAGTTGCAGACCTTGTTCACAGAGGGCATTTATACATTTAGTGCAAGCTTGGATGAAGCTTTAAAATGCAAAAATGTTACATTATTGCTACATTAACACTGATTACTAATGAGAGAATATCAAAATGACCATGTAACTTACATTTGAAGCCAGTTTACCTCTATATAATTTCTGTAGGAAAATTAAATGGAACAAGTTTCTTAAATGAATAATTAAAGGTGATTTTTAGAAGCGTAATCTTTGTCTAAATGTTAAGCCGACTGTCACAATAAATAAATCAATTGCTTGGTAAATTGAAATTAGCTCAACAATTTCCATTTTTTCTTTGCTTTCTCTGGATGATGAGTCTTTGGTCTCTTTTTGAAAGACATTTTTGTTTCATATTTAATTTATTGTTCCTGTTTTGGTTGTCTAAACATGATATTGGATTTTTAAAATGTCTTCCAGTTCCAGAGTTAAATGTTCATTAGAATTTAAAGTTTATTGATTTTTGAGAATGTGGTCTTGCATTATTATGACGCAATTATCATGAAATGGTCTCCAAAATACAATATAGAAGTTTATCACAATAACTTTATCATCCAGATCATCTGTGATGGTGACACATCGACCTGAACAAACATCTTTTCTGTTCTTCTGGATCTAGAACTTCCTGTTCGTCTCCTTATTGTGTTTATTCTTGACTTAAGTTGTTTTGTGCTCTGACTTGCTCCCTGGAGGCTCTTTTTCCTTCTGGTCTCTGGTGAAGTGTGGTTTGTTATTGGAGAAGCATGTCTCTGTTTTGGGGGAAGGTCCTTCAGTCACACACTCAGTCGTGGCTTTGATGCCGTATCCATGTGGCAGGGAGACTTCATCCCCGTCTGCAACCTCAAAATAACCCCACAGGTTCCTCTGCTCCCTCTGAGGGTTTTTCATGCAGTTATTATTGTTGCAGTTTTCCTGTGAACAAGGAGTTTATGCACCAAGCAAGTAAGAAGAGGAATTTGATATGATTTGTCAAGTGGAGGTTTTGCAAAGGTGGTATTTGCATGTTTGACATAAAACAAATCCAACATTTTCTCTAAGAGAATCAGACTAACTTGAAACCTGGGGAGAGGAGAAGTGAGTAACACCGTTTTTTAGCTCTAAACCTTTAATACTTCATTGTGAGTGTTTGAAGTTCATCCTCTGTCTTTGCCAATGATTTTACGTTCACAGTTATGATCAATGGAAGAGGTTAAAGTTTTGTTTATCTCTCTGCTTTGCTGCAGCTCTGCATCCAATCTGCTCTTTAACTCATCTGGGATTTGGAGTCAAAGTTTAGGTGTCATTTGATTTGTTGATCAGCTGTTAAAAAACGTCTCCTGTTTCTACAGTTAATCTAAAAAATAAATCCTTCCTGCACAGAATCCAGAGCCAAACGTCTTTAAAAGTTAAAGAGAATAGAATGAGGTCCAACAAGCTGAACAAACTGAGAAAATCTATGTAAACCTCTGAACATAAAGAAATAAATTACTTAAAAAACCAAACATTATTATTATTCAGGAAGTCAGCAAATAGAAATAGTTTTGCACATAAAACAATCTGATGTTTGTCAGATTTAATTTCCTACAGGGTGAAAAAGTAATAATTTTTTCAAATGCGCTTTGATCCAAAGTCTAAACATATAATTCACCTTTTATTTCTTTCTACACTCTGTATAAAATATCATTTAGTGTAAAAACCTTTCAGAATCCACAAATTACAGAACAATTGTGAACATCAGCCAAAGTCTGGATCATCACCTGAAATAAAAAAGCTGGTGGTTTTATATCAGTTAACGTCTGCATATCATTGCTTTCATTCGTCGTTTACAGCTCAGTCGCATGTGTTTCTACAAAATATGTACGTCCTAAATTGATATGCCAATTACTTTAATGGAAACCAGGAAGTGTGACCGGCTCAATTAGCAGGCCCTGTTCCTGTTTCATTTTCTCCAGAAACACCTCGCAGTTTGCGACGAAACGCGGCGCTTTGTGGCGGCTGCACATTATGCTGCTGCTCTGCAGCTGGAAATTGAATGTTGCTTTTGCCTCCAACAGATTTGACAGAACAGCAGGAGGACGTTACCACAAGCACAGCAGCTCCAGAGGCATTGAATTATGACTAAACACTGATTGTAAATGCATGGTTTTTCCATGTCTCCCCAGCATGTTGGTGCGGGTCTGATTGGAATCAACAATGTGTAAATGACACCCTGAATCCTGGGGGCTCTGCTGGTTACAGTCTGCTGGCTCTTCATACCATCACAGTCAACTTCCAGCTTCAGCTGTGTGTGATTGGAAGATGCAGCGTATTTTGACCAAAGGACACACAGTAAACATGTATGCGGTTAATAATTATCAGTAAAAATGTCGAGACGTAGCGCTAGAAATTGATGTTTATGTTTTTTAGTTGTGAGCACTCAGGATTTTTACATGATGTACAATAATTGACTAAGCCTTTCCAGTTGAAGCTGCTTTATAATTACATATCTATAAAAATATAAATATATTATAATTTATATTTGTCAGGAAATCTCTCTCTCTCCTTCCAGGGCTGCAAAACTTTACAATAAAAGACAAAAAGATGACAGAAGTATCTGAATTATCAACAAGTCATATCAAAACGAAGCGTAATCAGTAAATTGTACATGGATCCAAAAGGTTCTGTTTGAAGCATCTGATAGTTTATACTTATTTATAGTAGTGGTCTGTTTGCATATTGTGATCATCTCAGAACTTCTCTGGATCAGTAAGAAAACTAGATTTGTTGCTATTTATTACGAGAACTGAAACAATTAATTGTGATTAATCGATTACTGAAATAATCATCAACTGATTTAGTAATCGATTGTCAACCAGAGACTCACAAAAAGGTCATTTGCTGAAAGAATAACATATTAATTAAGCCAAAACTGTATAAAAAGTTTAGACATTTTGCATTTATGATAAAAAAATCTTTTTGGTCTGCAAATTTGTAAAAATGTTCTACCCAGATCTCCACAAGTATCTTCACCTTGTTTAAATTCTCTAAAGTCTCCTTTTTAGCACATTTTGCTATCTATGTATTAATTGATTAGTCTAAAAAATAAACAGATTACACTGTAAATCTACAGTTCATTGATGTTAGAAGTATTTTTTAGCTGCTGATTCATCCTTTCCGTTAAACGGTCAAGGTTGTTTAAAGAATTATTATTACATTTAGGCAATAACATGTTAATTTTCTTATTGAAAATAGAATTATTTCCTTATTTCTATTTTATAAAATAAACCTAAGTGATTAAATAAACACACTAGTTGCAGATTTTTTAAATCTAATTAATCAACTGAACAGATTATTAAAATAATTATTACTTCCAGATGAATCAAGTTATATCCTAATGAATAAAAATGTTTTACTTTCTGGAGTATTTTACTGATTAAGTTGCTTTGCAGAGTTTGTCTTCAATTCTCTTGTACAAAAAGAGGAAGAAACAAAGCATTTCCTTCTCCTTGTATTTAGTTTATGGGTTTGTTCCTTCTGCAACCAAAACATATTTATTGTGTTTTCTTCTCTGTCCGCTGCCATAACGCAGAGAAAGAGCTTCTGTTGTGTCGGCTGTAAGCCGTGTTGAACTGAAATGTTCCAGTCTAACTCTCTGCTTTATGTTCTGGCTGTTTCCTCAGGTTTGGCTCTCTGCCTGCTCCTCTTCTCCTCTGTCTGTGTGTAGACTGGCTATTATGACTGTCAGTCATTCTCAGACATAAAAGGCCCCGTTTGAAAAGGCTCAATGCAAATTTCATATCTTACATGAAACAGTCTTGATGTATTTTGGCCAAGCTTTTCTTCCCATGTCTTCAAACAACATTCTGCTCAGTCTCCCACCAGGGGGGGATTCACGTCTTTTAGCATCCATGCTAAGGAGTAGGGGAGAGCTTTGACGACACCCTCTGTCCAACACACACACACACACACACACACACACACACACACACACACACACACACACACCTCACACCCAGCCGCTTTTCCTGTTCCTGCAGTCAATATCTCCCCACAGCAGGTGCTCAACCAGGCCCATATAACAGTGATCATGAAAAAGAAAAAGTGTGAGGATCTTCATTTCTTTCTGCTCACATCCCTGTTTTTCTCCTTACTGACACACCTTCCCATCAGCTCTGGTTGTGTCCGTGTTTTTGGTGTCTGCGGCTCTTTGTGTTCCTGACACAACGGGAAGAAAGATCTGAAGACGCCTTGTTGCTCCAGCGTCTGCTGCTCTTCAATCACCCACTGAATAAACAGATCTGATCTTTAAAGCTGCCTCTGCCACTCATAGGATACATATTTATGTCGCAGGTTCACTTCTTCACCTTTGCTTGTAATCCTTTCCTCCCACTGGGACAGATTCTCACTGCCTCAGTGTCTTGTCTGTGTTGGGTTGATGACATGTGCAAACATGTTGCCTAAAAAAGCCATCAGAGGGAAGGTAGGTTGCTTTAAACCATGCAGGGTGGCAGCAGAGGACACACACACACACACACACACACACACACACACACACACAGCGAAGCCAGACGAGGCGGATCGGGCCACCAAGGAGCAGCTGTGACCTTGTAAACAGAAGCCCAAAGCCAGAGACAGAAACTTCATCCTCTTCCCTCCTGATCAGGTCCAGCCTGCCAGCAGCACCAGGTGTCTCTCCAGGAATGAAGCCGTGGGCTGATGTTCCTCTCTGCTGTTACACACAACAGCAGACAAAAGGAACATCAGCTCAGTGTTTTCTCTCCTTCAACATTCATACAATCAAAGGAGACCATCAAGCCTTGTTTGTGTTTGGACCTTAACTGGGAATCTCTTCCAGTTTTGCAGCTGTTTTCCAACCATTTCTGCTCTGGATTTACAAAGCAGATTGGAGTAAATGCATGCAGATGCAAACAGCAAGTCGAGCAGAAGGGAATAATCTGCACCTCCTCTGGCATCAGGTCACAGTTCCTCAGACAGTAACGCAACGCAGTGATGTAATGAAAGAGTAGGAGGGAAATAATTGATCTGTTTAATAATGTCATTTTATCATCCAAAACATTTTGCAGTGTTGAATCTCCCATGGCAGCCAAATCAAACAAAGAACCCTGCCAGGTTTCTCCCTCAGCTCCTTCAGACTAGCGGCAGCTATTAGCAAACACCTGGTGGGCATCACTGAACTCATCATATGAACCATTTCTCAGTCCAAAGGGAGGATTGTAAATGGCATCATGGAGGAGTATTGTTGTGTCAGAGTAGGAGCTTCTTAAGCACTAATAATTTACACATCACTTCCCCTCAAAACCTGAACGTTTTATTCATTTAACATATTGCAGCTTAGTTTATTGTTGAATAAAAGAATCAGTATTTTTTTTGTTGTTTTTCCCGTTGTGTTTTTGGCACACAGATCCATTGGACTTGATGATTTTGGCCCTTAACGTTTGGACACCTCCGGTCTAAACAAAGTCTCACATTTCGACTTTATCTGAATCCACTTGGGCATCGTCTCAAAGCGAGACGTTGTTTAATTGGAGCTTATGTCCCACAGCGCCTTCACATCTCCATAATCACCTGCCTCCCACTGTGAAACAATTATCAAAGAATGCATGTATAAGGCCTCGCTCATCACAGAGTCCTCCAGGCTACGCAGCAAAACACGCATACATCAAGTACAACATCGCTGAAAACAATTATCCCGCTGATCCCGGTGGTCACTGGAACCTTAAAATCAATAGCAACGGTAGTGAAACAGCAAACACCAGGTGCCTCGGCTCAGTGAGAACCGATGGAAAAACTGGCCTTGAATGCAAAGCTTTGCAACATTTCATCTCCTCCGTCTGTCGGCTCTGTAATTAGAAAGCAGCACAGAGCTGCTGGGAAACGAACAGAGACCCAGACAGACCTGGAGCTGGAGCTGTGGGGTCACAGGTTACAGGCAAATTTAGATCATCATGTTTAAAGTGTGGAGATAATGTAATGGCGTATCAGGGGCTCCTCTTTAAAGTGTTAAAGAGCAGAACATTTCCACCAAATAACTCAGAAATGTTGAGATTTAATCTCAGAAATCTTCCAGACAAAAATGGGAAAATTTCTGAGTTTGAAAGAAATCTTTGAAAATGTTAAGTTCATATCAGAAGTTTTCTATAAAACCTTTTTCCCTGAGTTTCAAGTGTCAAAAATGTTCATCTTCTGCAGATTTTCTGAATTTCAAAAGTTCCGAAAAATTCTGACATTAATCTTAATGTTTCTTTGTATTTTATAGTTCTGAACGATCATTGTCTTTTCGGAAAGGTTTTTCTTGCAAATCTTTGACTTTTCAAACTCAGAATTTTTTTAAGTTTTGTTAAAAAATGTCTGCGATCAATCTTAACATTTTTATGAAACGTTTGTTAGGCTTCTCAAATTCAGAAATGTCCTTGTTTTCTAGAAAATTTTGGAGATATTTTGGAAGAAATTCACTTTCTTTTTTTTTCTTATTTTGTCCTTTTTTGCTGTTTTAAATTTTTGCCACTCATAAACTGGGTCTAATCTGATTCATGTTGGTTGGACGTCCTGCCTGGTCCAGAATATTCACTGCTTCATATTTCCATACCATCATAATTACCTCTGGTTAACTGCAGTGAATGGAGTGTGTTACCACGGAGACATGTACAGGTTGATAAATACTCTGTGATCTTGGGGGCTTTTGCTCTGTTTTCCATTTCCTTGCCCTCATCGTCCCCCATGTAATGGAATAACCTTCACTGCTTATATAACCTTCTGCATTTGATTACCATATTAACGTCCTTAACAGCATGGGGCTAATTTGAGAGCTATGGATGTCTTTGGAGAAGGTCACAGTAATGAAGTGTACAACAGGAACATGATTTCAGCTTCATTTATTAAACATTTGCTAATTGTTTATTTTTGCGTGCTTAGAAACTTAAAGTCATTCACCTGGATCATTATTGGGTTTTATCTAAATCTTTTAGGAGATATTTTGTAATCCCGAGGAAAGTGATGGCTGGTAGAATCACGATTCCCTGCATGTTTTTGTCCTAATGTTATGATTTCTGTAGTAAAGGAAGAGCAGAAACTGATTACTTTTCTAGATTAGTTTGTTCAAACAAGTGTACAAAAATATTCTACATGTTGTCATGTTAAAACCAGAAACTTTAATTAATGTATGTATTGTTCATAATTGAAAGGTGAAATTATGGACTGTGTTCCTAATCTTTGCAAACAGAAAATCTGAAAAGTGTGGTGTGCATTTGTATTTACACCAAATTGAGTCTGGGTTGTTTTTTGTTGGTTTGTTTTTTTCAGTTAAACTAACTTTTGTTCCAGATCTTTTTTTTTCTTTTTTATCACCCATTTCTATTTGCAAATTATCTCAAGATAAGCAAAATATTGCTTACCAAAATATTGCTTATTTGAAGGTTAATAATATCTCTGAAAAAGTATTTTAAAGTCTGTTGACAAATTCCCAACTGAATTAAGGTCTGGACTTTCACTGGGCCTTTGGAAAAACATGGATGTCATTTATTCTTGCTGTTTTTTTTAGATTATTTTAGGTTATTTCAATAAAAAATATCCTTTCTTTTTCTTTCTAACATGTTGAAATGAAACCAAGGAGTTAAAGACTACAAACAAAAAGCAGAAAGACAGCCATCCCTCTTTTTTAATGTTTATTTTCCTTTGGAAATGAAGAAGAACAGGCTGAAAATGAAGCCACCTGCACACAGAGGGCAAACTGCCACTGTTTCACGCTCACCCAGCGGCTTCCAGATAGCAGCTAAAGAGCTTATTTCCCAAATCTCTTTATCCTTTCTAGAACTGTGAGACGTTGACAGAAAGTCAGTTAACTCTAGCCAGTGGCAGCTGCATGGGTTTTGCATAATTAATTATTTATACGGAGCCAGACATAGTAATTACCATCCAGATGAATATGATATTCTAATCAGGCAGGCTTTAATTTTAATTGCCCTCCAGCATCTAACTGTCAGTGCTGGCCTGGCTTGATAAAGTGGAGAGTCTCTAAACACCATTAGACATCTGCTCTGAGAGCTTCGCCTTCTCTACCCACCAGCCGCCGTAAAAATCAATACAGGCCGCGGCGCGTGCGCGTGATTGTGCTCGTTTTTTTACGCGGAAAGCCATTTTTCGTCAATGACAAAAGCGGAGCGGGACTCTAAGCCGCGGAGTTCAACTCCCAGTGATTGATGAAGCCTCCAGGATTATGTGTCGCCTCATCTTTTTTGTCTCTGCTTTATCTTTTTACTTTCTGTCTCAATATTTTGCTTTTGCTCTTATAACTGCACTGTTTCCTCCCACCAAGTCCTCATTAATGCGCATTTTGACTGGGATTTTGTGTCTCATGTGACGCCTGTGTGAAATGAGCAGTATTGTGTAAAATCACGTGTTTTGAGCTTTACAGCATGTTATATTATTATTATTATGTTAACTATATCCTGGAGTGTTGCCATGACTCTTTCATGCACCATTTAATCACCATGGCAACCATCCTGCTATGCAAAACGGCTGAGTGGACGTAGCCCCGCCTCTGAGGTTGAAGCTCCACCTCGACTTTTTAAAATCTTTTTTAAACTGTTTTTTAAAACCTGCTTTTTTTAGCTTCACGTCATGTTATGTTATTTATTTATCAGAAACTTAGCTGCAGTGTTGCCTTGATTCTTTCTTGCATGTTTTGTTGATTATTTAATCTCCATGGCAACCATTCAGCTGTGCAGAACTGCAGTTTCTACGCTTCCACCTCGCAGAGTAGCTCCTTCAAACTAGCCAGCAGCAATTAGCAAACACCTGGTGGAGCTGCTGAACTCGTTATATGATCTATTTTAGTGAAACACTGGTAAAAAAAAATGTTAAGTTAACAGAAGAGCCTGTTGTAGCCTTTCCTCTTGAGGTAGAGTTTTAAAGAGATATAGGCCCAATTTCAATGTAAAATTTATTTCAAGTAAATTCAAGTAAATAGGTCATGAACATACATACCATCCATCCAGGAGACAAAGTGACCTATGGAAATGTCTTCTGAATCAACTGAAGAAATCTGGGAAAGTGATGAAAAATAGCAATTCACTAACAGATTTGCTTCATTTCACTTCTAAGCTCTAAGAATTCTGACCTGGTTCCATTGACTGGAGTCACAAAGCTTGGTACATTGGGACCTCGAAGGATGTCTGCAGTGAGCCACAATGGTACAATGTTTTGTACCATTTTTTAAACAGCTTAAGTTAACATAGTGACTCTATTGTACTGTAAAATGGCAATATGAGGCTGTGAAACACAGAATGCTGCCTCCAGAGCAACAGAAACCAGAATATAACGCTGTCTGTTGTCAGGTTGTGATTTTTGTATCCATGCCAGCTCCAACCTTTGTCTTTGCAGAAAAATATCACCAAACGTTCTGTTGGGGTTTCTCTGCAGCCAGCTGTCAGAATCTGGTTGCTCCATTTGTTGATGCTGAAAGCAATGAAATATTAATTTAGCCTGATTTTCTGCAAACACCAACTTTTTTGGGGGGAAACTCTATCAGTGATTAACAGCAGCCGAGTCTTTCGCAAATAAATTTGCCGTGCTTAAAAATAACTACATAATTTCTTCCATTCAGGATGAAGAGCTTTCCTCAGGCAGGTAGCGTTTTATGCGGCTATAATCAGTTAGCGTAATGAGACCAGTGGCACATACAGGTTTACAGTGTCACTCCAGCTTGTTTGGATTATGGTTTTCTAATGATGGAGCTGCTCTGCTGCTTTCCACTCAGGCTCAGATGAATGTGGGCCAGCAGTTCAGCACAGAGGCTCCACTGTGTGCAAATGGAAACTTTCAGACTCTGGGAACGTGAGTAGCTCTTTGCAGTCACACTGCTATGCATTTACATGCAATGTTTGGACATTTTATCATGTTGTAAGTCGTGGTGGGACTTAATTAAAATGCTTATTTAAGCTAATTGCAGGTTCTGTAATTAATCACAAAATCAGCTCAATTTTCTATTCAAAAACCCTTTTTGCTGCTAAATTATTGACATAAACTCAACAAGAAACATTTAAGTTTTTCAACTATCAGATTAATGCAAACTTTTAGAAATGTGGGCTGCATTAGCATTAGCAACATGTTCAGCATTGAGATGCTACTTTAGGCTTGAATAGCTTCTCTAACATGCTAACTGATTATAGCACAACTTGAACACAACAATAATCTTGTCCACCTTCCAATCAGATTGTTTTTAGAAGCCGAAATTAGCCGCCAGTTTACCAGAGAAGCAGCTTGTTGTTGGATTTATGGTACCAAAAACGCAACACATGGGTTCTGGAACAGGACTTTAAAAAGAAAAACAAAACGAATTTGAAATTTTAACACGTTAAAATGTGGTGTCTGTGGTGTCTAAAATGCTGGTGTCTATCTCCAGCGGTCAGCGGGCGAGAGGTGGGGTCACCCCGACAGGTCGCCAGTCCATCGCACATTAATTCATCTAATTGTAAGTAAAAGAACTTATGAATTTTACTGGGATTTTTTGTGATGGTTCAGCACAAAGTTCTCGGGCTTCAGAGGTTTGTTTGGTGTTTAAAGCAGAGTTAGTTTTTGTAGCAGCATCATGCAGTGGGGAGATCTTCCTCCTGCAGGAACACGGAAACAACTGGTCGGAGCAAAATTCACCACAAAGCACACTGATGTGTTAGAACGGCCCAGTCAAAGTTCAGAATCAGTGGCAAAAACTGAAAACGGATGTTACTTTATGCTTTGCATTGAGCTGTTTTGCAAAGAAAGTTGGGTAAAAGTTGCAGAGACTCGTAGAAACTTGACTCTGCAAAGCAAAACTCGGTGGACCAGGTTATAAATCCACACCGCACTTTTCAAATTTTATTTGTCTCCTTTTCCTGCTCTTCAGAATGTTGCACTACTTTACAAAACTGTTTCACATAAAATCTCAGTGATTTTTGTAGTTTTTGTCGATAAAGCAACAAAACGTGGAGAAGTAAAAGCCTTAATGCTCCATATAAAGGCTGGTAACTTTAGCCAGCTTGGATCTTTTCCCAAAGAACAGAAAAAAGCAACAGATATCCAGTCATATCGATGACCATGACACGCTCTATCCCTTTGGATGTTACTTTGCTGAAACATTTTAGAGTAACTTTATGGCTTTTTAGCTGCCACCTACAAAAGAGAGAGAAAAATAATTGACAGAAAATGTGAGTCCTTCTAAACTCCTTGGTTTCCATCTAAGCTCCTTATTCTTTCTTATCATCATTGTGAATTCACAGGCTGCACAGCAGTCCTCTGTGCTGCTTGGCTCAAGCTTTTTTTTTTTATCTTCACACATGGAGACGGAGGGAAGGGGAAATCAGGTCCTCAGATGTCTACGGCTGCTCATACCTAAAGTTTGAATTTCATGAAAGACCATCTCTGCTTTCTCGGCTGCGGGGAATAAAGCGCGAGCAAGACTCAGTAGTAATCCTGCCTGCGAGGCGCAGGTGTCAAAGGTCGCTCATTGCCGGCAGATGAATCCTGTGGTTGGGGTGGCAGAGGCTATGATTGAGAGGTGCAGAAGACAGAGGCGCTCGTTTTCTCAGGTTACCCAGGCAGAATCTAATGAGGAGGATTGGAAGAGGCTGAAAACTTCTCTGCAGAAAGCAGCAGAGAGGAGGGAGAGCATGAAGAGGAATGGAGACATACGGCACAATCAGAAGTTGCTTTCTGTGGTGTTGTGTGAGAGCCACTTAGAGCCGCAGGACTCGCCCAAGGCTAATAAAGCTGAAAGTTGGTGGATGCTCTGACCTTGCTTTGGAAAGCAAAACCCTAATAAGGACAGCGAGAGCTAAAGTGTTGCTGTTTCTCTCCAGAGCAAACTCTTCCACCCCGTTTCATGCTCCGGCTTTTCATCCAGCGAACAGAGGAAGAGGAACCTGCAGCCGGCCTAATGACTGGGCGCATTAAAAGAAGGATTAGACGCCGTCTGACACAGAAACCGGCTTTGAACATATTCGCAGTGCATGATTAGTAATGGACTGTGAAATTTCTAACTCAATTATAAAAGTCTTTCATAGTAATAGGATTTCAGAATGTGAGAGCAGCGGTAATTTCGGTTTCATCTGTCGAACAGATTTAGAGCATGTTGCTCCTACACTCGTCGTTTCTGCTCCAAAGGTTAAACTCACACCTGCTTTTCAGCAAAGAGACGTTTTGTTTCCTCGTGTAGTAAAGTTGCTGTTTGGCACATTTATGCCACATGGCTGCACTGGGTCCAATCAACAAGTTTTCCACCATTTTTACTTAAAAAGATGAGTTTCTTTACTCATTTAGACTATAAGTGTCATGCAAAACCAAATGAGCAGACATTCTCTAATTAGCAAATCTCAGCCCAAAGAGAAAACTTTCGTAATATAAAGTAAAACATTACTTACATTATATAAAGATAGAAGAGGAAGTAGATTTTACCTAACCTGCTAAATTAATTCGTATTGGGGAAAGTTTGACATGTATTGTTTCATTCAGGAAGCTTATCAGTGGCGCACTGCCTCCAACCTACATTTCCTGTTTGAATAAGCCTCAGTTCCTCTGCAGTAACTTATTCATTGAAAGTGTTGGGGGTATTTTCACATATCATTTCCCTCCATTGCTGCTCAGACTTAGCTGGTTCCTGTTAAGGAGTTTTTCTTCCCACAGTCGCCACATAGAAAGGAATGAAGGAGGAATCATTGCAAAGTTAATTTGATACAATCATCTGGATTTTCTTACACTTCTGATGGTTTTGTAACATTTATTGTGAATTGGTGTGACAAAAATTAACTGAATTGATTACAAAAGTTTATTTAAAAACAAAAATTCCCATAAATTGCTGATGTTTTTTCAGACAGTGTCCTTCTGCTTTGGTCTTAGACTCTATTAGCTTCAGGTCAAGCTAATCAGGTAAGATATTGACTACTCAACAGAACACGCATTACAAAACCTCAACTGTCCCTGTAATCTGCTGCTTCTTTACTGCTCCTCTGAGTTATAATAAAGTAGAGTTGGCCTCTCCAGCTCTCATCACCCTGAGGAACCAGTTTTTTAGTCCCAGAGTCTGAGTGTTTTGTCACTGCGGCTCAATGATTCCCAGCCCTCTTCGTACCCATGGAGATTAAAAAAACTTCCTCCATGCCCCAACAATCGAGATAATTTGTGCTGTGATGTTTCTCTAACGAGGTGAGGGATTAGGGCGAAACTTTCTGAATTCAACACGAACAACATCCTCTGCCTTCATGTCCAGTTTGAGGGAATTTAAGCATATGAGGACTGTGAGTTTTAGAGAAGCCGCTGAAGCAAGTGGCCACTCTGCTGCTCATGTGGGTGAATCCAGTTGTGTAACCATTATTTGCACGTCGGAGTTTGTTTCCCGAAGATCTTTACCACAGCCGGCTGAGCAAATCCCTGCGACTCGTGGCGGCGTGCCGAGATTAATCTGGGGTCGAGGTGACCATGCACGGTCTAAATTGAGCCCAAAGAGACCGTTCACCCAGAGAGGAAGTGTTGTTAGTGAGCTGCAGAGAGCAGGAAGCTCCAGTCTGCTCCCAGTCTAACCAGTCATGCTGCTGGAGATGAGATAAGAGCCATCAGCCGCTCGGCTCCACTGAGAAGAGCTTCTGCAGCGGCAACCAGACCTAAATTTAAGCTTAGGAGAGGATCAGCAGCTGTTCTGGAGCCAACATGAGTAGAATGCCAATAGAGAAACGGCCCAGAGACGCATGGCACTGATGCAGCCGTCCATGCCAAAGAAAAATCCCCATTGTCTCAACGCCTGTGGTAAAGATAATTTATTACTGTGTAGCTATTTGTGCTGGATTCACAGGAAGTGAAATGTGCTCAGAATTACCAAACTCCGCTTTGTTTTGTTCTTATTCCCTTTGCAGAGACACAAACATTTGCGTTTGATTGACTTTACCTCAAACATTTCTCTCCAGTTATCCGCATTGTTTCAACCTCACCAAGTTTCCCTGCCGTTGCTTTCAGGGGAGCCAGTGATTGCTAATCATTCGCATTTGCATATGAAGATAAGTCTAATATGCTTGCTGGCTAATCCCCTCCCTCTAAGTACTGGATAACAGACCATTTTTAGCTTTTAATCCATTAATGAAATTTGTTTGCTCATTGACTTGAATCATCACCGTAATTATAAGGACAAATTTATCATTTCAAGCCATTTGAAATAATGTGTTTTGTGTGCAGCATTTGCATACATGAATTAATGACAGTGATGTGTCATTAATTGATATGATTTTCCAGAGTCATTACAGGATAAATCACAGATTCATTGGTGCCTTAATGACATCTGGAGTGTCATGGTGACACTTTCCACTACAGCAAACTTCCTCAATGTTCAAACTCAACTTCTGATAAATATTTCAGTTCACAAACATTTTAAAGAATCCATAATTCTTGAATATTGATGAAAATGTATTTGGTCTATTGGTCGATTATTTCATTTACAAGCATGAAAAAAATGTTTTGTTATAAATGACATAATCTGGAACTACCTTTTAAAATCAAGCTCCTATTTGATGGCAAGTTAATTCTGTCCTATTTCAAGTATGCTAAGATATTTGCAATAGAAACTAGACAGAAATATTTGGTAATGTGTTTTTCCTGTGTTGTGGTTGACGTTTTAATAACTTTGTTGCCTCATATGATCTCCACTAATCTCCAGTCTTTTAGAGTGGTCTAGTCAAAGTCCAGCTTCAATCAGATATGACACAAGCCTTTCAATGGTTGTAAAACCTGTCACAGTGCTTAGAAAAAGTGCATTTAGAAATACAACAAATGACCAAATGAGGTTTACAGAGAGCAAAACACTCACATGTTTATTATGCAAAAACACAAAATTAACATATTAATTATTTTGAAAGCTTCCCCATTTTCTCTTGATGTACATTAGCTTTTTAGCTCCTGTCTCATATTTTAGTTAGCCGTTTTTGGCGCCCACCTCTGTATTTCAGGCTATTGTGCTCATGTTTGGAGAAATATTGTTTTTGTGTTTGTGAGGTAAGTCCAACATTAAGTTCAGCAGTGAAGGATGTTTTTCTAAATCCTTTCTGCACAAACAGCTGTTGTGATGTTTCCTCTTCCGTCAGCCAGCAGGAAGATAATCCCGCTGAATGATTAACATGCTGAGCTCCTCCAAACGGTTGGAACAAGTTCAGAATCCTTGAACCTGAAATTCAAAGCCGTCAGGTGTTGCTAATGTGTTTCCGATTTCTTCCTGGAATCCTCCAAGTGTAACCTGCTGAAAAAGGGGCATCAATATTACAGCGGGCGGCGCTTCTCACCACAATCCTGTTTGTGAGCGAACAAGGCAGCTTTCACATCTCATTATGACCCCATATAAGCAGCAACTGATGCGACTCTCCTGCTGCTGCTGCCCCTAAACGTCGCTTCGGGCCACAAAGGCCTTCATATGGCCTCAATCTCTCCGTGTCAGAGCAGCAGGAGGATAATCAGAGGTGGCACAGCTGTCTGTCTGTCTGCCTGTCTGTCTGTCTGTCTGTCTGTCTGTCTGTCTGCCTGCCTGCCTGTCTGCCTGCCTGCCTGCCTGCCTGTCTGTCTGTCTGCCTGCCTGCCTGCCTGCCTGTCTGTCTGTCTGTCTGTCTGTCTGTCTGTCTGTCTGTCTGTCTGCTTGTCTGTCTGAGAGTTTCTCCTTCCACCAGCCGCTGCAGCAGATCTGGATACTTTTTCATGTTCACATTGAGCCTCGCATGGCCTGGTGCCTGATCCGTCCTCCTGGCCACTGGGTGACCTCTGACCTCCTGGGACTGGGAGGACTGACTCACACATGTTTGTCTAGCTATCTTTGTGGGGTCTTTCCATTGACTTCCATTCATTTCTACAGCTTAAACCTGACCTTTACCCTTTTCCTAACCCTAACCATCACATACCAACCCTAACCAACCAAAACTCAATTCACACCTTAGTCCTAACTCTGACCCTTGACCCTAAAACAAGGTTTCTCTTTGTGGGGACCAGGCTTAGGTCCCCACGAGGAGCAGTTGGTCCCCACAATGTAGTATATGTCAGGAAAATCGTCCCCACAAGGTATTATAAACAAACCCGCACACACACACACACATTCACGCACACACACACTTCTATACTTTATAGAATAAAATATTTAGCTTGCTAACTTAATATTTAGTGTGGATAATATTGTGAAAATGTGCCTATTTTTTGTCTTATGACAGGATAAACAACCTAAATTATTGTTTATATTTGCCTGTGAACCTTTACACACCTTCCACCTCGGCGTCCGACTCCGACATCATCACATCTGAAGGATCGCTGAGGGACAAGAAGCTCAGTGTGTGTGTGTGTGTGTGTGTGTGTGTGTGTGTGTGTGTGTGTGTGTGTGTGTGTGTGTGTGTGTGTGTGTGTTAGCAGTCATGTGGAATATGACAGAAGCGTGATGGAGGTGGCCGGTGTCACCAGGGAGGCCACTCATTCTTCTGGCTTTGAATCGGCCCAGAAACGCAGCTTCACTCCAACGTCCTGACATTTGTAAGCGCTGCAGATAAGGACGCTTCTCCAACCCCCTCTACTCCGCCGCACCCAATCTTCCTCCTGCACGCCCTCCTCAGGATTCGCTTTTATTTGGGACAAAATCTGTCTGTGTCGCTTGGTTTAATCTCTTTTTTGGATCTGACAGTGGCATAAATGAACCCTGAACAAAGACTCTTTCTGGCTTTAAAAGGCTTTTTTTTACTGTCTTCATATCACACAACATGAATGGTGAAAGGGAATATGGAAAACAACAGATGTGGGGCTGTTTTATCAGGTGTTTTTGAGGAAATCAGAAAAGGGGAAGAGATGTTTCAGGGAAAACAAATGTATGTTTAGTCGTCGTCTCTTGGCAGTGAAGTGGTTCTGGAGCCAGTTTGTTTCTAGGCTTTCATGTCTCAAATGAAGGCAACACTGTTACTAAAAACATCAGACGATATAAAGAGCATATTTATAACCATATCAACAACAAGGGAGAGAAAAACAACAGTGTTTGTGTTTGTGTCATTTTATGCTCTCAAAAACTAAAATGTAATCTAAAAGTTATTTTGTCATCATGATTTAATTTGAAAAGTAAAACTTGATTAATTTAATATATTTCTATTTTTCTCCAAATTTGGATGAAAATGGCTTACAGATTAAACTTAAATTATAATATTAGATTATATGATATTACGTAAAATTCCAAATTATTTCTAACACTCGGACGTCTTTGAAAAGCAGAAGTAGAGCCTCCTGCACAACTAAAGAGAATGTAGCAAATGGTTTCTGAATGGCAAGTCAGAAACCATTTCTTGTCCAACATTAACCTATTGACAAAAAACGGTTTGTTTAATCGGTTAAGTTTTTTTTCAGAAGTAGTAGAAACCCAAATGGAAGGACAACAACAAGCAAAGTGTTAGTTTTGGATAACAGTTCCTCTTTATCCTCGGGCCAAACGCCATGAAATCTCTCTCTCCTGCTTCAAATCCATAAATAGTTAGCAGTGAAAACACGGAGACAAGCTAACAAACTCTCTTCCCATTTGGCTGTCAGGCTGTTGTCGGCCTCGTTAGGCAGATGAATGTAATATTAATCCTCCTATATTTCCCTGCTGGCTGCGCTCCAGCCGAGCCGTCAGACCGAGGCCCCATCCGGCTCCGTCCTTTGACGTCAAGCTGGCGTGAAGCATTTGTGTGGTGGCATCTGCCAAACAGTTATGGCCTGTCAGGCTCCTCTCCTGGTCTGTCGGTGAGTAATTGGCATCAGACGGAACCGGCAGACACATCCAGGCGGATCGTTGTGGTACCTTTCCTTCCCACCTCAGGACCCCCCAGGGGCCCATTTAGGCGCCGATCCTTTGGGCGACAGCCCGCTTGTGTATATATTATAGGCAATATGAAGCAGTCCTTCACAAACTTTAAGTGCTGGAATAAAACATAATAGCCAATCTGGAGCTGCATTCATTCTCGGGATTGAAAAGTTTTTCTCCTGCATGGAAAATGAGGGAGTGAAACGTTTGGTGTTTGTTTATTTAACAGATGGCATTTGTTCTGTGCTCTTATTAACCCCGCGCCTCCTGCAGCATGCCAGACTTAAAATTCAGGAGCATATGTGGTGCAGCAGGGGTGTTAGTCACGCTGCAATAGCCAAATCCCGAACAGGTTGTGGATGCAGGTCTGCTGTTCTGGACTCTCTCTTTCTACATCCCTGTTGCGCCGCCAAAGCCGCGGTCCGCGTTGCCGAGGGAGATCCGCGCGGCGGCGGGAGTCGGAGTCACTGGCTGTGACGGAGAAATGTTCACATAAAGTTTATTCAACTCCAGTTGGGCTAAGCGTCTGTGAAAAAGAATCAGATTTCTTCTGTTTCTCCTTTTTTCTTACACTTCAGATCAGAAAACGTTGTAAACACACAAACCAAGTATTCTTTGTCTGGCTGATAGTATTCTTGAAATAAGTAAAAACTAACTTGAAAGTAACTTTTTGGTAAAGAAGCTTTTAAGATAAGATTAGATAAGCTAAGCTAAGATATTCCTTTATTAATCCTGCAGTGGGGAAATTTACATTGTTACAGCAGTTTAAAGGACAGAGCAGAACCAATATAAAAATCTATATATGTACACAGTGAAATTAAGTGAACATAGAAATACTGAAACAGTATTGTTTGAAATATAAATAAATAAATACATAAATAAATTCCAGGTTTATTGCTTGTAGTGGAGAGTAGTGACTTTTTGTTAGTCAATATTTTATTAATATTGATTAAAAAGTACCAGTTCCACTGGTTTTCACTTATAACAAGATGTTTTTCCCACAAGGGAAATAATCTGCCAATGCATCTAGTATTTTTTAACCAATATTAAGGAATTGTTAAATTAAAATAAGCTCCTGAAAAGAAACTTTCATGTTCCTTTGGTCTTATTTCATGTGTATTAAGGTAATGCAGTGAGTAGAAATGGTTAGTAAAGTAAAACTCCTGACTGAAAAGTAAGCTGTTGATTTGTTGTAAGTCCAGAAATAAGTTCCAGCTGTTGCTGCGTTTTATTACAAATGTCCTCTTTCAAAAATATCACAATTTTCCCATTGCAGTATTTTCACTAAATAAGAACTGAAATCACACGTGAACACATTTGTTCACGTGTGATAAGTCAGGACGCACCATCATCCTCCAACTACTTCCTGTTTGTCGTCTTCAGCGTTTCTGCCAGTAGCAATGTCAGTTTGTTGATCTTGTGACTCTTGATGTGATATTTCTAGATGTAGTTTTGTAAATTATATCTACTTCGACACAACCTCCTCCCAGCGCCAAAACTTTTTATCAAAAAAACGTTTTTTATTTTCAAAAGTGCCATTCAGAAAATGTATTTTCATAATTCCAGTTTGCAGCTTCCTAAGGTCAGTGGAGACGCAGCTGTTGACCAAGAACTGGACACTCAGACCAACTCCTGGTCAGCAGAAGCTTTCCAGTTCTCCGGCGGTGAAGTTTCTCATTAGTAATCAGAACCGGTTTGGGTCAGAGACCCGACGGGCTTCCGCTGGGACAACATGTCCTCCAGTCAGCGGTGCTGAGAGGTCAGCCAGAGGTCAACCAGAGGTCAGCCAGAGGTCAACCAACAGTTATCAGCCGCCTCTCGGCTCTTAGCATCTCCATAAAATAAATTGTGAGTGGAAGTCACAAGGTGTTCTTCCACCATGACACTTCAGTGACCTGAGAAGGCGAATGTGTTCTCCTCCAAACGCTCTGGCCTTCATCACATGTTGCTGCTGGTTTCATCATCATCATCATCATCATCATCATCATCATCACTTTTCAAGAGTTTGTAATAAAGCTGACTTGAATAATATAACAAGAGAGACGACAAAAAATAGAAATACACTGAGGTTAGTAGTTATCATACAACAATATCTGCAAAATATAAATGAGAATAAACATTTCTATTTCCTCACGGCTGCATCTGCTCCCTCCACACCATCCAAGTTGTTTCCATCTTCTCCAACAAAAGAGACTTTTTTTTATTGGTACCAGGCACCGAGGTGGAACTAAAGGACTGAATCAAGCGGCCTAATCCAAGTCTCCCCAGGGGTCCGGCAGTACTGAGACCAGAGATCATAGGCACACAATCCCTGTCCTTCACAGGCCTCCAGTGTGATCACAAACACATTCCCTCCATGTAAAACAGAACCAGCACCATGACAGTTTCCCCTCCATGGTTGGGAAAAAACATCCAGCAAGGTAACAGGCATGTTGCCCTGAAATTACAGTGGGGAGGATGAGAGCATGAGAGGAATGGAAAGGAGAGATCCTGTCATCCACAGGACCGATTCCCACCACCGAGCCGCCTGGCATTCAAAATTGATGCCAGTCTGTTTTTATTCAGCTTTCCTGCAGATCTGCAGGCGCTGTTGCCACGGCGCCTTTAAATATTTCATGCTTTCATGACTTTTATGCGCTGGAGAATGATTTCAAGATATCGATTGGGCTCACCAATCAGAAGTCGGTGCGGTTGCCCCCTCGTGTCGACGCCCGGCATCCTCCCCTCGTTTTTCTGCCTGATTAATCGATAAATGCCCCTACAATTTTTCCCAATTAGTTTCACACTCTTCCCATCGATTAAGCGGGGAGGGAAAACATATTCCATTTTGATGCACATCAGAGGGAAGTCAGACACCTCATCAGGTGGTATTGATCACAGCCAGCCGAGCGCCGATGACCTCCATCATTAGGCAGCACAGCTGCCGGCGCACGACCTGCAGACACAGCCAGATCTGGCTGTTTCCAGACTCAAAACAACACAAAGCCTCTAATGAAAGTCATGTTGACGGCTCCCGATGAGATTAATCTGGAGATTTCAAGGCGTTAATGTTACGTAATGCGGATGAATCAAACGGCTTCGTTCGCAGCAGAGCGAAGGTTTCAGCAGCAAGTTTCAGGGCAGACGCTGGTCCGTGTTTATGCACAGAAATTTCACACTAAATTATCATCTTAGCACCATCTGCTGCTGACCGCTCAGGTTTTCTGGCTCTGCTCTGCATTCAGAACCAGAACCAAACATGGAGAAGCAGCTTTCAGCTTCTACGCTGCATAAATCTGGAAAAAACTTCCAGAAAACTGTAAAAAAGCTGAAACACTGAGTTCCTTTAAATCTGGACTATAAACACCACAAGGTTAGAGCTGCTTTGGAACCAGAATCAGTGAAACATGAATTGACATTGTGATGTGCAACTGGTTTTTTTATTGTTATTGAAATGTTTATTGGAATTTTACTCAAGTACACAGTAAAAATGTCAGTGTTGAATTAACACCCACAAGTGTCTATATGTGTCCAAGTCAGCTGGTGTTAAAGTAACACTTTTGAAAGTGTTAAAAGATTGACACCCATTTTTTAAATTAAATTAACGTTGGTCTATATACTGAAATGGGTT
>CAEGAF010049938.1:0-35836 GCA_903067075.1 Micropoecilia bifurca
GCAGAGACAGGACTCACAGGGAACAGGACTACACAGAAAACTCAAAAATAAACACAGAAAAACACAGATCCTGACAATGTCCAAATAATGGGTTGAACATTATCTGGATATCTGGGTGATGTTCGAGAAACAATATTCTCCACACTTGAATACCCAACAAAGAAAAGTCTTTTGTTTTGTTGGCCCTAATCCTCTTCTGTAGGCATTTGTAGTAAAGTGTTACTTCTGTTATTTTAAACTGAAGCTCCGTATGCTGTACAGCTTGACCAGCTGAGTCCAAGATTTCACAAGATGCTCTTAGGTTTCCACGGTAATTCCACATCTGAACGGCGTCGCTGTTCATTTTATATTCATGTTTCAATGGTTTTTATTCTTTTCTTAAAATCCAGCCGTCTACAAAACTACAAAACAATTCTTAACACTCATCTCTGCTCTGTAGCCAGCATGGCCTTTATCCCACTGCAGGACAATACTTTAAGGTATTATGAGCAGCTAATAAATTGAATACAATGATAATCACCTCAAAACCTCAGCTGCTCTGATTTAATGAGACTGAATAAAGACAACAACTGAATTATTTTCAAAGAAGGTCATCATTTCAACACGTACAAAAAAATTGGATGACTTTTTTTTAATTCACTCAGGAGTGAGCAGAAGTTGTTTGAAACAGAGGTCTAAAAATTATTCAAAAATGGGGAAAATGTGAACTTTTTTCACATCTGATAGTCAGACTAGGTTCAGTTAGGGATTTTTTTTCTTCATATTTTCACCTGCTGTGGTTCTCTTTCACACTGCACTGTGCCAAACAACCCAAGTACTTTGAGCATCCTGTTCCCCTCCTCACCTGTGGGGGCACTGCAAAAATGACTACTGAAAGAAATGAAGGAAGAAGACACTGACCGCAACTTCCTTCTTCATGAAATGCAAACAAAAATGGAATGGTGTCAGATTTTAGTGGTTGGAGGGTTTGTCTTTTGTCCTCTCATTTCTCCTGCTAACACTAGACAGACGGGTTTGTTTTGGTTCTATTTACCCAGAATGCCGCGTTCTGTAGCATGCTTCATGCTTGGAGAGCAGTCTTCCATCCGATTGGTGATCAAATATGCATTCAAACTGCATCAGTGTTCACTTCCAACGAACTGATATCAAAGTTTGAAGGCAAACCAGAGTAAGGTTTTTCAGTCTGCATCAGAGTTTGATTAGCTGTTCACACCTCCCCAAACAAACTGGACCTTCTAGTCAGACGGACTGTAGTTGGATTAAAGCGGACTAAACGAGGCCGATATGAATGCATCCTGTCATTTACGACATGAAAATCTTAATATTTAGTTCTTTTCAAAACCATGTCATCATCACTATCACAACTTCTGGAAAGCCTTCCAGGAGGAGATGAAGCTAGCGCAGTAGCAAAGAACAAACTGACAGCTTTACTCAAGTTTATATGTGCATGGAGGCAGGAAAGCAAATACTCTTGGCAATGCAAAGTAAGACTATATGATTTTTGCCGGCAGTTAGCAGGGAAATTGTAAGGAAAAGCTTCTTCCCTCCAGCTCCAGTGAGCAGTTTTGTTTAAACTGGGAGGTCAGCAAGTTTATAACGACTGAAGTTCCTCACTGGGAGCCCCAACAGGTCCAGATAAAACAGAGACTTCATGGCCCAATAAGAGCCCACAGGACAGAATTTGTCTCTCACCCAGTCTCTCCACAGTCTCTTTTATAATCCTGTGTCTTTCTCTTTCAATACTTCTGCCTCTCATTATCTACCTCAACTTGCATCTCTCTCACTCTCTCAGGAGCAAAGACTGGAGATGAAATCCAAGCATATCACAGCCGTGTTATTACAACCTGACTCTTGGAGTGTTCCACCCCAAAGCCCAGTAATTCTGGCTGGCAGCATGCAGTGGGAGACAGAAAGAGAGGGTGGGGGTGGAGGGGGAAGAGAAATGAGGTGAAAGACAAAGACGGAGAAGGACAGGAATGTAGTAGAGGAGGACTGACAGAAATGGAGAGAGATGGAGATGGAGGAGAATAATTTAGAGCCTCCTCCCGGTTCCTCTGTGGCTGGTGAGGAATGATTCGAAGCGGAACGCCAGCCTCGCGGCCCAATCGTCTCACCGGGGACGAGGAGAGATTTTGCAGCTTCGCTTAACCGTGTAGCAGATGTAATGAGAACTTTTGAGGTAAATGAGAACCTCAAGACTGGAACACCTGCAAAAATATCACATACTGACTGAGGGCCGCAGGATTGTAAAAACAGAAATCAGGAAAAGACAATATTGTCTCATCAGCCCCGAAAAACAAACAAAAAACAACTTTTGAATGTTTTCTTAGAAATTTGTTAATTTCACACGACATGATATCCACTTTCTCTGATTAAACGGCTAGAGCTTCGTCTGGAATATTCAGGATCTTGCAAAACTCTTCCGACTCCTTCAGCCAAACTGAGTTGAGTACAAGAGGCGATGTCTGTCACAGGCTGCTAAAGACTCGAGGCAAGAAGGAATAGTTCGGATCAAAGTGTAAGACCGGCCCAGTCAAAGTCCACACACCTAAATCTAACTGGGAATCAATGGGACATTTTGGTGAGAAAAGCTACAACACATCAAATCCCAACAAAAGGCATTAAAGCTGTGGTGGGAACCTGACTGGGTCTGTAGAAGTTTGAGGAGTTGGAATACCTTTGCGAGGTCATATAATCAGGCTCAATCTTACAACGACATGTATATCAGCTTTGTCTGTTCTTGTCTACGTTACAGATTTCCAAATGAAAGTCTAGATCAGCCCAATGGGTTTTTGGAAAATGCTTTTGTAGACTTATGAGGTTAAAAAGAAGGTTTTGGCCGGTGGCGTGCAAAAATGTCTTGAAAAACAGCCGTGTGCCTCGCCAACTGTTAAGCTCGGGGTTGGATCACTTCTATTTTGTGCTTCTGTTGGGCAGCCAAGAAAAACTTCTGTTAAATACTGTTGACGTTAGGAAGAAAACATTTCGTTTCATGTAAAAACCCCTTACTGGATAATGATAATGATCCAAAACACATTTCAATATCAGTATTGGGACATGTCAAGAGGCATAAGCTGAAGAATTTACTGTGATAACATGATAGCCCAACTTAGACGAGCTACAAAAAACATAGAGAATGTCTCAAAAGAGCATTGGACATAATAAGATCCACTTATGAATACAAAAATTAGAACCAGTCTGCAAGGAAAAACAAGCATCCCCATAAAAAGGACAAATCTGTAGTACTAGATAAAGGATTTTCACCTCATGCCTTTTTCTTTCAAAATCAAACTTATATCAACAGGATTTGTCTTATGTAAAGCTATAGGAGGAAAGCAACACTTACAGGTGGAACTACAACCTCTTCTCCCTAAACGGTTCCTTCATAAACCAGCAAAGACAAGCGTTTACAGATCACCAACCAAGCCAGTGATATCTGACGTAAGCTGACAAAAATCACACTGGCATCCGTCAACCGAAGGAGGCGTGGAGTGGAACGATATAGAACCGTACACAAAATATGTTCTGATCATCTGGCACAGAAAAGAGTTATATATATCATATATTTATTGCCATTTCAATTCTTTTACAAAACACAGAGATGTTGAAAAGGTTCCGTAATACTGGGTTTTAGTGACTAATGAACAGCAATGCGTTTTGAAACAAAGAGTTGGAGGCACTCGTTCGAATGTATTGTGGATTTTTCCTAATACACAAAAACTCAAATTAGTGACACTGTTGGTACTGAAATGACTTCTAGTGTGATGGAACCATGACCTATGAACTTCTTGTTAGTGACTGCTAATACTGAACCACAAACATGCAAAGGGTCCACTTTGCCAGAATCAGTCAATTACAGATTCACTTATTTGGGGATTTCTCTGTGGAGCATAACTCCAAATAATTGGTGGAAATTCATCTATTCACTGATATTTTTGTCCCACAGCACATTTAACATATTCCAAGGAAAATCCAACTTGGGATGCTGAAATACTCAAGCAATAGGCTATTTAGCATGCCATTGGCTGACTTGCAAAGCAGCCAATCTGGGAGCGTTGTTAGTTTTCCTTCCTGTTGATTGGCTCTATACCCAAGGGCGCTGATAAGGAAGACCATGGATATCAGCTTCTGTGGTAGTGCCAAGGTGTTTCCACTGTGCCTATTAAGATAAGCCTGGTGTTTGAACTACTAAATTAAGAAGCTAATCATTTTACAGTGCCTGCCAGGCTGCCAGGCCTCAGCCAACTATCCCCCCAATGGATGGTTGGACTGGAACTGCAATTTCATTGTCTTTCTGACAATGACAATAAAATTCTTCTGATTTTGAAGTAGTAGTAGTAATAGATCTTAGCTACTTGGTCTGTAACTTCAACAAATAACCAATACTGGGGGTCCACTGTAGCTTCCCTATTCCAAAATAAAAAATCTAAGAACAAATGTAAATTCATTTGTTCTTAAAAAGTCAGTGACTTGATACAACCGTTTGGGGTTTCTTAGAAAAATATTTACCAATTGACATAATAAATTGAGCTTGACTGAAAAGTTTTATAAGGATCTAATTGGAATATATGTAGAAACCTTTGAATCTGACTACTGTATAATTCTGCTGAACTGACTGTATATGGGATCTATGTTTTAGAGAAGTTTTCACAACTGGCAGGTTGGGTTCTTGTCAGGAAGTTGGTAATGTGACGCAACCAGTGACTCTTTCTCTAACCAATCAGAGGCTGATAATCTGCTGACATCGCATTTTCAGCCCAACTTGACAAGTAGGTTCTAAAAACGGGCTGTTACCACGTAGCTACTACTGGTGGAAAACCGTTACAACTGAGTGGAACCGTGCAGAGTGAGCTCTAGTGAAAAAGACAGAATCCTTTACAGTAATTTCCGGTTGGCAACTGTTTCAAGAGACAAAAACCAATCAAGAAACATTTTTAACTTTATCACACTGAGCACTTAGTCCCTCAAGGTTGTGGGTTCAAATCGATAACAAACAACTTTGTATCCACACATGCAGAAAATTCAGCCATTGAAGTGGCAGATGACACCAGAGCTGTGGGACACCTTCATAGAAACCATGAATAAATGAGCAGGGAAGAAGTCAAGCGCAGGGTGAGACGGTGTAGATAAAACTAAGGAGGTGATGGTTGACTTTCAGAGGTCTTGGCCTGAGCGCCGTCCCTCATCATACCACAGCAGAGACAGTGGATACATTTCTTGGACTACAGATCTCTGATTACATCACCTGGTCAACAAAAAATACACTGAGATTACAAAATGGGCCACACAGACGCCATTCTTACAGAGGAAACAAAAACTATTTTTTGTGACACATAAAACTAAAATTTGAAAAAGACTGCCTGTTATTTTCACAGTGACTTGTTTACTGCAGTACCAGCATTTCAATCCAATTGTTTAAAGTCACAGTCTGATCTATGGCAAGCCAACATATATTTAATAACTGGTAAGCCCATTGCTCCAATGTGAAGATTAAAAAAAAAAACCTTCATTCCCATGTATAAAAAATATGACGTCTTTTTTGTGAGTCTGTCTCAGATAGTTGCCGTTTAATATATTTTTGCCAGTGGTTGGTAAATGTCGCGCAGCTGGCATCAATAATAGTGACTTTCCGGATGAATGAAATTGAACTCCGATTGGGGAATTTCAGTTATTGAAGATTGTGGAGGAAACCAACAGGGAAAGAAAAATCTCCTAAACTCCCGTCTTCCTCGTCTCTCCACTTTTCTCTCCATCCCTTGTAAATGCCATTTTAATTGAAATCTGTCAGACGCTGACTGTGTGTCTCTCTCACTGGTCTGTTTAAACCACAGAGCTATAGGTGCTAAGCCATGAATTTCAATGAGAGCTTTTCTTCAGCTGAGTGCATTGAACTTCCTTAAATAAGGACTGTGCCTTTCTAATAACCCTCCCCAATCTCTTTGTCAAATAGGGAGTCCACGCACACACACACATATGCACACACAGACACACATTTTCTAACTCATTCTTTTGCTTTCTTTCTTTCACTTCCTGCATCTGGCCTTAACCTAACACACATCAAATTGACAAAACCAGAGATTTAGACTTTAGCGTTGGCTAGACCATCATATGTCTTAAGAGCATTTGGAGGGAGAGCGGCTCTGAGGTGATTGCAAAGAAGAAAAAAAAACATGACCCTCTTGATTTTAAGCATCTTTTACAACCAGATTTAAGGCTTTTAATACCAGCGATATGAGAAACCTTAGCAGGCTGTTTGTTTGTAAAGCCCCCTGGTGCTTGGTGGCGTTTGCCAGAGGTTAAGGTTTTAAACTTGAGAGGAACTGGTGGACTTTGCTTTGTGAGTTTCAAATCATACAAGCCGATTCCTAATATCTCCTGAGAGTGAGACCAAGTCGTAGCTAAACACCAGATGGTGTCTGCGCCCTTATATTTCACGTCAGCATAAACTGCAGAGAAACACTGAGCTAATAATATATCAGTTAGGAAGAAAAGCAAAAGTAAATTCTATCTTTTTGTTCCTATTTGAATAACAGGATCTGCATGAGACAGGCGAACAGAGATATTTCTCAGTTGTATGTTAGTTTCTCATTTACTAAAAGTTCTAATTACCAAGTCATTACACAATAAGCATCTCAAGATGGGCTGAAGAACTTCTTCGAGACCCTGATGTTGGTTTACAGTATTACCAAAGTGCTGAATATTCCAGTGAATACCGCCGGGGACACACTCAGTGTGAAGTGAAATAAACACAATTTCACCATAAACCAGGAACAAACAGGTGTTCCTCATAAGACTTTAGACAAAGGACTCACAAGAAAAGGAAGTGTTCAGGAGCCAATGACCGCTCAGAGACATCCTGATAAGGATCTGAAGATGAAGTCAGGACACAGATAGAGAAACAAAGCTAATAGGACGGCCTAGTCCATAGGTGTCCAGATCTAGTCCTCGAGGATCGGTATCCTGCCATTTTTAGAATGTTTTCACCACATATAGTCGAGTGGACTCGGTTTAGTTGGGGACCAAACCTAAAACATGTGTTACATTTTCAGTTGGTGTGGTTCTCTTTCAAAATGAATCAAGTCAAATGAGCCAAGCCCTTTGAAACACCTGTTCATTTGCTCACCTGTGGGGGCGCTGTACCAAAAAAAAAACTGAAGGAAACAACAAAAGCCTCTGAAAGAGACACCGAATGCAACTTCCTTCTTCACAAAATGTAAACCAAAATGTCATATTTTAGCAGTATGATTTCTCTTTTGTCTTTGGAAAAATTTTCATTCCACTTCTCCTCTGCTAGCGCTAGACTCCCATGTTTGTTTTGGTTCTCTTTACCCAGAATGCCCTACTTAGTATTTACATATGCATTCACTTTAATCGAACTGAGACATAAGTATTTAGACAGACCAAAGATGGTTTTTTGGTCCGCATCAGAGTTTTGCATTCACACCTCTCCAAATGAACCAGACCTTCTAGACAAACAAACTAACGTACAGCTAAAGCAAACCAAACAGAGCAGCTGTGAAAACAACCTTAGATGCATCTCTGCTCCAACTGCTGAGTCAAGTGGTCCAGTTATCTCCTCCTGCTCGGTATGTCCTGTTCTGGAGAGGTCAGCTGATGATGCATCATTTGATTCAGGAACCAAGACATTCAGGATCCTGGGTCATGCGGATTGACTTTGGACACCACTGGCCTCCACAAGCTTAGGGAAGATCTAATTTTACAGATAGTCCAGATAGACAGATAGACCCATAAAACTATTTGAATGCAGTTCTTGTAGAAATAAATTCTAAATTCACACCAGTTTCTGTTTGTATTGTTAAAGACGCAGGCAATAAAGTTATTTTTATAACCTCGATATGAGGTCTTTACTTAATAAAGTCATCAAGATATTCTGCTTCAGCCAATGAGAGGCTTCCACCTGTAGTACAGAATCTAGATTTTTAGATGTATTTTGCATCAACGTGTGGATGTGTGACAGGTAAGTTGTTTTTAAAATGGAAGGAGTCTGATGTAGTAGCAGTTGACAGCCAGGCAGACGAAGCTCCCTGCACTTAGGCTTCCCACGTGTCCCAGGCCTGTCATTGTAAAGCTCTCTGTACCTCCAGTTTCCTGCTTCGGTTTGTTTAAAGTGAGAATTCCTTCATCATGAAGAACATTGCGCATGTGGGCGTGTGCGTGAGTGTGTGGATATGCGTGTTGTCCAGTAAATGTCTGTGCCGCCGTGACTTTCTGCGCGCGTCTGTTTGTGTTTGAGCACGGCGGCCTCAGCCTCTGCCTGCCTCCTCTCCTTCCACAGCTCCAAATAAACAACTTTTGTCAAGTCCACCATGTTTGTCTCTGTGTTTATTTTTTCTGTTTTTCTGCCCGAGTGCTCACACCTCCCCCATGCCCTGTTTCCACAATCCCCTTCTCTCAGCTTCCTCTCGCTCTGAACATGGCACTCTGAATATGCATGTTGTTTGGGAACTAGAGGACAACATTTTCAACAAGACTGCTTCCTTCAGTTTGTTTTACCATTTAGCAACATGTTACCACAGAATTAATGGCTCACACATCATTATATCAGAGGAAACATCCACAAACAGGAGAGTTTATTATTGCAATCTCAGCTTTAGCTCCTCCTCCATACAGGGAGCTCTAGCTGCTGTGTGAACATATAAAGCATCTCAGTATAAAACAATTGCTATATCATGCATATGAATACAGTTTTCTATAAACCATTTGGCAAATATAACTTCTCAATAAATTGGATTTTTTCGACAGCCAGTGATGGTTTGGGTGCCACAGTCCACATCAACCAAAAACATTTAGGTCACTTCATGCTTTCCTCTGCTGACAAGCTTCATGGAGATGCTGATTTCAGTTTTTGCAGGACTTTACACTTCCTCGCTCGGCCAGACGTATTGATAACCTTTCTAATGTCCATGTTATAATCGCTGTTTGTGTATTGCTGTTGCTTTATGCAGCAATGTGAAGTGGGTAATGAGGAAGAAGGGAAGTTTCATAAATGGAAAGATTTACTTTTTTAAATGAATGATATACATTTAATACAGAGCAACACCTGCTCTGTATTAAAGCAGACCAATTTCACCGTTTAAACATCTTTGAAGTTTTCTAGAAGTTTGTTCCAGATTTGTGGTGCATAGAAGCTGAAAGCTGATTCTCCAAATTTGGTTCTGGTTCTGGATGCAGAGCAGAATCAGAACCCGAACCAGAACCAGAAGACCTGAGAGGTCTAATTCAACATAACAGGTATTTAATGTATTTTGGTGCTAAGCCATTCAGTTTTTCAATAAACTAATAACATTATTTTACAGCCTATTTTCTGAGCGACAGAGAGTCAGTGTAAAGCCTTTAGAACTAACACCAGTAGCAGCGTTGTGGACCAGCTGCAGCTGGAGGATTGGTTTTATAGACAGACCTGTGAAGATGCTGTTGCAGTAATCGATGGATGAGTTTTTCTAGATCTTGATGAGACATTAGTTCTCTAATCCTGGAAATGACCTTCAGGTGATAGAAGACCGACATTGTAACCATCTTTATGTGACTCTGAATGTTCAGGTTAGAGTTCATCACTACACCAAGATTTCAGGCCTCTGACAGCTAGTTTCTATCTGTAATAACTGAATCTGGGATTCAGTTATTACAGATAATAAAGACATTTCACACAAAGGAAAAATTCAACAGTCCTTAAATTTGAAGTAATCTGGTTGTGAGGGTAGAGATTAGAAAAGTAACTTTTGAAGTTGGGTTTGTAAAATAACTTTTAAAAAGCAAAAGCTGAGGGAAGAGACCAAGAGGATCTCCTTTATTGTCCCAGGCCAAAGGAGGAGGCTACAACGTCCAGCTACAACGTCAGCATCAACTCATGCTCTGATGTCTTTTGTCGGCTCTTTGGTCTGTCCATGCTGGTGGAGAGGTTGCAGTGAGAAGCTACACAGTGAACAGGTGTGGTTTTCAAACACATCCTGCTGAGGTCAGGAGTGTCACTGGAACTGTGATGTTTAAGACGGAAAGAGAGCGAGCAAGAAGATTCCTGTGGAACACTGCGATTCTACGGCTATTCCTGGCCTGGAGGGGGACAGCGGACAAGAGTCTGATTGTGGAAGCGGGACAGAGTGTGTATGTGGGGGTGAGGGAGTTGTGTGTGTGTGTGTGTGTGTGTGTGTGTGTGTGTGTGTGTGTGTGTGTGTGTGTGTGTGTGTGTGTGTGGTGAAGGTGAAAGACTCAGGATAGCCTGCCAGAGAGAGGCCTTACACACTCACACCAAGAGATTTTTACTGCTTGTTTACTGTGAGCATCCCAGGTTACACACACGTTTACAGTTAGAACATGGATATAGAACAGCTGCAGTCATAATGTGTCGTAATCATTTTACAACTATTTTCCCAAAGAAATGGGATTTAAGAGTCCAGCTACATCTGGTCAATCGTTGTGAAAACTAAGAAACAACAGAGGCAGGGCTCCCCTGACGCAAACCTCAAGCTTTAAAATGAATTTAGAGTGACAGGAAACGACGGCAGGAGCTCGCTGGCCGCTGGAGTTCCCACTGAGCAAACATTTATTTGTTTGTGCACCTATTTCGCTTCGCTCCTCCACAAAGGACCCTCTAACGTCCTGAGAGTCTCCTGACATGCCTCCGCGCCGACCACACCGGCACCACGAGCGTTCCGAGCGAAGAGGGAGCGGACAAAGGCCGAGGTCACAGCCTCCTCCTTTACTCCACCTCTCCGTCCTCGCCCTCCGTCTCTGCCCACAGCCCCACTCCTCCTGCCCGTTCCCATTAAGGAGTGACAAACGACTGTCTTCGCTTGGCGTCTTTGATGTCCTCCAGCACACTGTCCCCATTCACAGCTGCATGCATGTGTCTATTGTTCAGGCAGCAGAGAAGTGTGAGCGGGTAAAAGGAAAACGGAGCTCAGAGCTGCTGCTGCTGCAGAGTGAAACGTACAGAGAAGCTTTAAGTGAGACGATGCTAAGATGTAAAGCTAAGCGGTATAAAACCAGTTTTCTTCCTGTTGCCATGACATTCCAAAATTCAATTTAATATTATTTATTTTATTTTATATTTGTTTTGGTTTTTTAAAATCTTGTCCTAATGAGAATACTGTATGGTCTTTAATATTTTAAAGAGAGGAGCAGAAAATAAAATAAAACAAGTCTAATAACGTGTAATTGAAATTTCCGTTACCCCATGTAATTGTTTAATCAAGCCATTTTACCTTTCCATGGATAAAGTCCTGCTAATTAACTGATCCCCTGGCAGTTACATCATGGCAAACTACATGAACCCGATCTGGAATGGAAATCTCTCCTCATAAAACAGTTGAAAACCAGCAGGAGGAAAACAAACAGCACCTGTGCTCCTTTCTTTAGGCTCATTCAACCTCCAGGCCTTGTTCATCACTGAGGAGACGTTCATACTGCCAGCCGCCCAATTCAGACGTGTTTTAAAATCAGATTATTTTTTTTTTCGTGAGTGGTTGTTCACATTTCCTGATACATGGAAATTAGAAGAAAAACCCCGACCATGGCACATGATGATGAGCATTAAGCTGTTAACATGCTGGTTCTGGCTGGACAGCGACTTTAACGTCACCAGAGATGCTGCACCGTTAGCATCCATGTTTACTTCCACAAACACTGAGCTCGCTCACTGTGTGTGACATCATTGCCTCCTCCACTGTGCATGCAGGACACTGTTGGCTTGTCTGCAGTTCAGACAGCAGATCACATGCAAGTCAAATACATTTGGAAATGTGAATGAAGGAAATCAAAATATCTGAACGGATCATTAAGACCTGCAGAGTGAGCGTAGCCGAAGTGACCTGCTTCACTTTTCTAAAAATCTGATCTGGCTCAAAGTCTGGCTGCTTTACCTGAAACATGGTTCTACAGCACATTGACTGAATGGGGTTGTTTATTTCTGCACCTGAAACTTTCATGTTATTTTAAAAACATGACGTAAACTGTGTATCATTTTGTTCCGCTTCACAACAATTGGTTAAAGAAACATTCAACTTTGTGATTTTACTGTAAAAAAACATTTAGGGGTGTGAATACTTTTGTAACACCATGTGTGATTGTTATGTGAATTAAGTGCATAAAAAACAGATCTACTAACTTTTGCTGCCCATTAATCTAGAAAGAGTCTCTCTGGATTGAACTGATCCCAGTGGTCTGACTGTTCAGCTGATAAAATGGCAAAGTTCATTACAGTTAAATTAGAAAAAATTAAAAGAAAACATATGGTTTGTTTGGAAGAGTTTCCAGGAGACGCCCAGTTTATAAAGAGAGTTAAAATTATCAAAGCTGCATGATAAAGTTTTATTCATTTTAAACTGTACTATATAAAATCATTCTCTTTGTGCTCTACTACATACTGGACAAGTAATCCTAACAATTAAAATGTAAAATGCAATTTTTTTTTTCTAAATCCTTTCCATAACTGACATAATACACTGGCCAACAGCCAAAGTAATTGTTTTTGGCTTTAGGGTCATTTTGATGAGCTGAATCCAAAAATCCCATTGATTTTACTCAATCAGGTCAACTTTCTGAACGATGGAGCAACAAGAGCATCAACATGCAGGACTTGTTCTCACATCTGGAGAATCTGATCAATGAGTGATGAGCAGGAGGAGAGATTCATCAGGACAAGAAAGAGACGGAGAATTTTACACAATGAAGACCTAATGTTCACATGTACTTACCCTGATCAGTGTTTATTATCCAATTTACAGAAATTCAAGTTTGCAACATTTAATTAATACACTCTGTTGGAAAATATTTTTTCTCTAACCTGATTGAAAAAAATTGATGTCACTTTTGGATTCAGCGGCACAAAATAGTCCTAATTCGGATTAAAAAACCAAAAAAAAACCCAAGACAATTTCCAAAAAAGGTTTCTTGTAACCCGGTGTCTGTTTGTCCCAGTCTTACCATCAGAGCGGTGGATGCAGGTGTGCTGGTTGTCACTCAGGAAGAAGCCGTCTGTACACTGACACTCGTAGCTTCCCATTGTGTTCACACACACCTGCTGGCATCCTCCGTTGTTGTCCAGACACTCGTCCACATCTGGACACACACACACATATATATATATATATAGAGAGAGAGAGAGACAGCACAGAGGCAAGGGATGAGAGGCAGCAGTGGAACAAACACTCATCACTTACTGAGCTGCATTAAAAACAGCATATGAGTCAGTGATGTTGACACCAGAATCAGGAATGTTACAAGGACCCAGGAGGAACAGCCATGCTGTCCTATCACACTAACAGGTGGATTCTGTGGCTGGATGAAAAGCCTGGCGCTAAGTGTTAGCGGGCGTGGCTCCGTACTGCAGGGAAACATTGTTTATCCTGCACTGTGCTGCTGAAAAGCTTATAAAGTTTTCAGTGAAGTGGCCTACGAACTGTACAGTAATCAGACGTGACAGCTTCTGTGTGTGTGTAAACCCGGGCCTGACACAGTGACTGTGCGCCCTGTTTAGTCTGAGGTGCTGAGACGCACCGCCGGCCTCAGGCAGGACACAAAACCAGAGAGGAGGAAGAAAAGGCAGATGGCAAGAGGTCACAACTGGACCGGTCCAGCACCAGATGAAAGCTACACCAAGCTTTCAAAGTCACTACGACAGGAGCTGTCGGAGTGAGCAGCCTGTTAGGCCCATTGTAAGTAAGAAAATAAAAAGAATGAATTTCTGCCAAAGAAAAAGAACAACAAAAAACTCAGAAATTTTGAGATTAATCTCATTACTTTCTGCAAAGGAACCTGGACATTTCTGAGTGGAAATTTCAACATCAGTTCAACAATCGTTCCTTTTTTGTATTAAATAATTTTTCTCCTATTCATGTTGTAGTTCATGTTGTTTTTTAGCCAGATGAATATTTTGAGAAATATGTCGTTTATTAAAACAGACTTGGTTTACTGAGTTAAGTTCTGTAGTAGAATAGAATAGAATAGAATAGAATAGAATAGAATAGAATAGAATAGAATAGAATAGAATAGAATAGCCTTTACTGTCACACAGGGGAAATTCAGGCAGCAATAGGTTCACACAAAAGATCAAAACATGTTTAAACTATATATAAAGAAACAAGATTAACAATAATAATTGTAATATGCTGTACAAGATTATAACATAAAAAGTACTGTTCAGTTCTAACAAACAGAAAGGTATGTTCAACTGAGTAGGATGACATTTTAAATAACAGATTTTAACAAATTCAGTTACAGAGATTACAGAAAACAGGTCATGTAGTAATAATAATAAAAGCAGAGAGCCATAAAGCTCAGCTGCTCTTCACAGCTTCCCCCCGAATGAATGATGTTGGATATTCAGAAGGTTCTGTGACGGTCTAACGGACCTCAGCGATGACTTCACTGAGTTCTTCTGCTGCAGGCCCATAAAGTTCCAGCTCCGTGGGTAAATATAGCAGCATAGGTTCTACGTTGTGAGCATAAATCGTGTCCTTGGTGAACTTCTGCTTTGTTTTCACAGCACTTCCTAACACTATTTTAGGTAAATCCTGAGCCGTAATGGATGCCATTAATATGACTGATGACTTTAATCTTCGGGCGGCTCGAGGAGAAAGTTAAGAGGAAAGAAATGCCATTCCAGTTTATACACAAACATGGCCAGAGGTGTTTTTTTTTTCTCATCTTGTGTCTGCTGGTCTGAGGTCATTCAGGTGTCTTTTGTCTGTCTCCAGGCCTGATTCTTCTCTCTCCACAGAGGACAGCTGTAGCTCTGACAGAGTGACGCTACAAAGGCTTTCTCCTCCATTTTCTCAGTTGAGACAGCAGGTCAGGTCTCTCATCTCCTCGGCTCTCCAGTGTCCAGAGCAACTCCTCTCCACTCAGCTCCTTCAGACTAGCCAGCAGTAATTAGCAAACACCTGGTAGAACTTCACATCAGCTGAGCTCATTAAAGAAGCTACGTCTCACTGCAATGCA
Organism: Micropoecilia bifurca; assembly: GCA_903067075.1. Taxonomy (NCBI): domain Eukaryota; kingdom Metazoa; phylum Chordata; class Actinopteri; order Cyprinodontiformes; family Poeciliidae; genus Micropoecilia; species Micropoecilia bifurca. The sequence continues at coordinate 14,959 of CAEGAF010049938.1, forward strand.
AGTGAAAACGTTAAAGGAGCCATGATGTGATGACGTCCTGAAGGTGGAGTTTCTGAAAGAGCATGAATTTTTAAAGAGACAGAGGCCCAATTCTAAGGTCTTAAAATGCAAAGTCAAATTTTTTTTAAATTATGTTTGATATGTGTAGCATTTTTATAACAACTAAAAGTAACATAGTTATTTGGTTGTGCAGTAAAATGGCACTATGTGCCTAGAAAATGCATGACATTTTCCTTTTGAAGCTACAGATTGTCATACATAAACATCCTCCATGTGTTCAGGTATAAAACTATTTGATTGGTACATGGGTAGGACAAACAGAGAGGCCTGTACGGAATATGTTTGGTAGGAATATGTGTAAAGTTACACCGTTACCTAAAATGTAATGTTTGATCATCCATGATGGCGATGCACATGTTTTAGGTGACACATTGTCAGAACACTGGCAGGTTTATTTCTTCTGTTGGCGCAAAATATCAGCCTAGATAAAAAAAATTATAATAAAACTGCTTTAAATATTTTATTAATCCTAACTGTGTAAAAGAAAATGTTAAAAAAATATTTCTTTAATTCTAAATTGAGATTAAACATTGTAATAACTTGAACTATCTAGATTCTTTAAAGGATTGTTAAAGAATTTGGATTATCTTGGTTCTCCAAGTCAATACGTGGATTGGTAATGAGCCAGATGGCTTTGATTTCATAAATTTTCTTATTTTCTTTCATTGTTTCTGTAGTCCCACACCTCCTGTCTCCAACATGCCAAAATCTGCACACAGTTCTCCACAACTGCCCACCTTGGATCCAAATCTGAGATCCAAGGTTTGAAATGGAAAAGACACGTTGGAGGAAAGGAAAATAAACTTACACAAGTGCAGCAGACATTCAAAGAAGTCACGCAACCAGCGGCACATTGGGTCCAGCTGTGTCCACGGCAAACCCAAATAAACAGAGTCGAAATCAAAAGGAAGCGAAGAAACCAAACAGGACGGCTTTTTAATTAGAGGACAATTAGCCGACCTTAAATCAGTTAATGTCCTCAGTTACTGACACGGTGCATCTGCTGAGATGATGGAGCGACTTCCTGCACGCTCACACAAAACCGATGTCCGCAATTTTTCCAACGCCGGGTTTGTCATTTAAACTACAAGGCCGTGAGGTTTTTCAATATCATAGCTTCGGCTCCATTAAAAGCCGCAGAGCCTTTATAGTGTTTTTGCAAGCAAGGCCAGAGGATGTGAGTAGAATGTGATATGAAAGGAGTCTGAACTCTGACAAGCATGCTGGGAAAATAGTCTTCAAATTAAACTGAAGCACGTTGAGAACCCAAAGTGACAAAAGCGGAAAGCGGCGGCTGAACTGCGTCAGTTTTGCTGGGTTTCAAGACTCATAAATGACATAAACCTGAACCCAACGCTGACCTCGTCAGGGACTGACTTCATTTGTCGGATATGATGAATTTGTGAGGAAGCAATTTGACAAGTCTGTCTCTGGTACAGGAAGGCATATGATTTTACTTTCCACCAACTTTGAACTCGGCAAAGCAGGAAAACACTGTAATGATGACTTATATGGTAATAATGAAGCACGTTTTCATCAGTGGAAACAAGAATTAACACGTATGTGAAAGGAAATGGAAGAACATGACCTCATGTCATGGTGTTTAAAAGTATATCTCCTGATGCATAATCCAGTTGAGAGTGATTAAAAAATAATTATGCTGTATTGTTATTGTTTCATCCATTTTTGTTCTCGCTATATTTTCCTGGCTGATGTTTTGAGATTTTGCTTTAATATTTCTATATAATGTTCTTTTCCTGTGGTGCCAGATCATTATTTTTTTAAATGCTACAATCCTACCTGCAGTAAAACATCCGTACACGATGCCTCCAATTCTTCCAAATGCAATAGACATAAAAAAAATCTAAAAAAAAACAAAAAAAACACACACACCATAATTTTAAAAAATTAAAATTATTTTAACTGAATGTTTGAATTTATGACTGAAGCTGATATTTAGAAGTAAAAAAAAATGACTGACTTATGATATTTAGTCAAAAAACACAAAAATAACTTCTATAACTTTTAAAATAGTTTATAACGAAATACTTTGACTCTCATTAGACAGGATATGAAATTACTATGAGAATACATCCCTTTATATGTCATGATACAACTGTTGTACGGTAAATCTTCCTTGACATAGTAGGGCAACCACCCAACTGTTTGCCTGAGCTGCCAGTACAAGACACGTAGAAACAAGGATAACACAGAAGGTGTGTTTGAGGCACAGCTTAAAACTGAAAACTTTACTACAAGTTTTAATAAAAAAATGTTTGGCTGAATTTGTAATGTCAGTTTGTGAAACGAGAAACCGCAGGAATTAAAAATGGGACAGGAGGTTTGAGCACAAAGCTGCTACTGGCTCTGTGATCACAGATATTCTGCCTGTGATTTCACACTTTACTGCCTCGTTTGAACTCTGATTTAATCAGCAGCAGCTCATTAAGGCTGCATCCAGTCAACATCTAGTAAAGCCAGTCTTGAGGTTAGGGACAGACACAGCTGGTTTCCTCTCGCTAGCCAGTAAATACCAGTGACTGTTGGAATTAGCAACCCGAATACCTTCTACTTAATCCACAATCCTGAACTTAAACGCATGTACAGTCAGATGGCTAACAGAATCAAATAAAGAAGCCAACTTTCAGCAATACACTGCTTAGGTAAACTGCTTTTGTTTAGAGGGGTTGTCTTGTGTGGGTTGAATGTGCTAACTACATTGTATAAAGTATATACAGAAGAAATTACATCGCGTTTTTTGTAAATTACAAGTTTTTCTAAATATCATGAGCGCACATACAAAATACCTCCTCCTAAACTATCTGTCTTGAACAAATCCCTAAATAGGAAACCTATAGAAAAACACCAGGAAAACAAGCTAATGCTAGCTGCTCAGGTAGCTAGCCTTCAGTCAGAGCTTTATGCTTCCTGGTTTATTCAAGTTATAGCTCCTACTCCATAACATCCTCCCTCACCCAGAATGCTTAACGGCTGCTCTTAATCAACACCCGAAAAAACCACCCTGTCTGCCCTCCAACGTTCTCTTCTTCTGCACCTTACAAACCAAACATGGAGGAATTTTTCTGCCACAATCCAAAAGCACACATTTTCAGCCTGAAAGCAGGATTTCATGTCTTTTAATACTTTTGGTTACATTTTTATTGTGAAAGCAGGACTTCTTACCTTTCTTCTCAAAACTTGTAATGCTTACTTCTCGCGCTCACACTTATTAGTCTCTGCTCAGACTCTCTGCTTGCTTTAGAAACATTCTCTGCTTGCGTTTGGAACCTTCTTTTGGCACAGTCGCCTGGCAACCTCTCAGCCAATAGAATGAAATGTGTTTGTTTCCTCCTACCGGGTGTGCCTGTGAGGCTACTATCGATTGCAGCAACCTGCGCCACCCACTGGGTGTAGGGAGAAACAATAACGACAGCTTTCTGCTCCGTAGTAAGCTAAACATCCGCCAGCAGTGTGCTGATCGCTAACAGCTACTTATCTTAGGCAGCATTTTGTTCACCAAACCAAAGACAACATAGGCATGACATGATACTGTCTGTCTGTTGATAGAGATAGGTAGGTAGACACTTTGATGACACTTTGCTAAAATGAGTGAGCGCTGCCCAAACTTTGTTGCAAAAATGTAAATAAAAAGAAAGAGGAAAAAAAAGAGGAAATGAGGACAATAAACCCCAAAAAGCTTTGGAAAATATTTTGCGTGTCGTTTAAGACAGCAGCTGTATTAAATGACAGCTGTTTTAAATGTCCAAATGTTGGATCAACAATAATTTACAGATTTATTTTCTACAAAAAAAAATTAACTGCTTTACACCATTAAAATATTGTCTAAGTCTTTTGAGTTTTAATTTGATAAAATACCATAGAATGCTGGCAACTTGACAATTTTGGCCCTCAAGGCAAAAAGTATGGACACAATCACTGTAAAGAAAACCCTCCAGTGAGGCAGAACAATATAATCAAACTTAACAACAAACTCACCACCAAATGTCTGAAAAAGAAGAGAATCAAGATACTGCAATGTCCTAGTCAAAGCTGAGACCTAAAGTTAACTGATATGCTATGGTGAAAGGTCAGAAGAGCTTTGTATAAATTAACGTCTGACATCGCAGTGAGGGGGAACTCAGCATTGGAAGCGAAACAACATTTTCATGAAGAAGCTCATCCTGGCAGCATGAAGCGATAAGCCAGGCAAAAAGTTCCAACAGAAGCCATTCATACCTAAACAGTTGTGTCCATCGTGGGCCAGCATGAATCCATCGTAGCAGGTGCACCTGTAGTTCCCAGGTATGTTGATGCATTCATGGACACAGCCCCCATTGTAGTCATTCGTACATTCATCCACATCTGAAAGAGAAAGCAGTTCATGTTACCCAAACCATGTTTATGAGGTTATGTTGTGACTTTATGTTCTGAATGTGTTCAGTTCTTTTTTTTATTTGTCTAAGTCGCCTCAGCTTTTATTTCAAACGTGTTTCATGCATCTTTAGAATTTAAATCCATTGTAATGTTTAGATTTGTTTCCTTTTAATTGTGTACATTTCCCAGAGAAATTATTTTTACATTATGCACATTTAAGGAGAACAAGTCAAAAAGATCTGAGCATTTTTATTTTAATTCTAATCACAATTAGAGGAATGAAGTTTAAACTGATTCCTGCTAGCTGCTCCACTGCCTAAGAGATTTCAGTCAATTCTAAAAAGATTGCAGGCAACTAATTGTACATCACAGTCACTCACAATTCTCTGACTCCAAGTCTCCGATGGACTTAAGAGGACCAGGACCAGAGTGTAACTTTAGCCTTCATGGCTTTAAAGTGCAAGAAGGATCTGGGGAAGTGAAGTTTCCTGTCAGTGACTTCACAGAGCCGCGGAGAGAAACATGTGTCTGGAAAATGACAGCGTAGCCTTAAAATCTGGTCACATGAAAGATAAAACCCATTCATGCCTGGAAATGTTAAAATAATACAACCATAATAATCACACAAATGAATTTGTTCACAAATGGATGAACAAATTCATCCAGTTGTTCTCATCTGTTTGATCAGAGACATATGTATCTATTTTCATGTGTGACTGCATGGAAATTAGAAGTGAGATTTAGAATAATATGTAGGAGGGAAAATATGTTGGCTGCACAAGATGCCTTTATTTATTTATTTTTTTTGCTGGGGGGGATTCCCACCTGTCCCTCAAATGTCTGATTATATTTAATATTTCAACATTTTCATTAAACCTTACAACTCCTCCGCCCCCATGCCCTGAGAAAACATCATATTTCATGTCGAACTTGATTTTATTATGTTCATCTGTCTGGTTATTCCACAGATCGGGCTTTCTTATTTTTAGAAGACATATAGTTTGAAGCATACTTAAGAGATATCAAAAAGTTGCACCTGGTGGATTTTTACCGACCCCCAGTGGGTGAGAGTAAAGAGAAGTCAGGCAGACAACAGTTAGGCAGAGATGTGTTCAGACACAATCTGAGTCGGGTTGGATCCATTTCTGGGTGTCTGTGCTGAGTTATGTAAGTGTGCCAGTAAGCAGCCAGTAAGAAGAGTGGCTGGCTGATGACGGAGCTGCAGACGCCAGGCAGACAATGGCCTACTAAGTCTGAGACTTCTCCCTCCCCCTCTGTCACCTATACTGTATCCCTTATCATCAATCTGAGATGGTTTTTTAAAAGCTGTCTCTGGTAAGCAGGTCAGGTTGGTGTCACCTGTGTCTGTTGGAGTTCATAGCAGAATCTGCCACTGTATCTCCACTGACTCCAGACAGAATAAAGCATGCTGGCCTTCGCAAAAGTATTAACACCCCCTTGAACCTGCTCACAATTTGCCATATTCCAAAATTTCAATGAGGTAAATATTTTTCACAACACCTGACATCATGGCTTCAGTAAAAATCTTTTAGATTATCATGGGTTTGTAACACCTGACAATAATTTAGGGACATTTGACATAAGAGAACATTTCCCAGAAGCTTTTAACTGAATCAAACATCCTCATAATGCAGACAGTTCTGTCTGCACATGTGAACACTGGACATACTCCAACAGCTCAGTTTTGTCTTCAAATGACAGAATTAAACACATTCGAATGATGCAAACATTTTATGAACATCAGAGCTCTGGTGGAGAGAGCAAAACCAATCCATCTTCCTCCTACTACTTCTTGTCGTCTTCTTCATCGTTTTCGCCGGTAGTACTATCTAGCTGTTGAACATGTGACTCATATGATGCTAACAAAAATGTGTTTCCATTGCAGATCCATGAGATAAATTTATGACAATAAACACCTCACCCTAGCGCAAAAAACCTTTTGCCAAAAACCAGGAGTTTTTCGAGTTTCCACAGAAGAAGAGGTGACCTAAGGACAAATTACAGAGACCACGCTCTGGGAGACACATGCAAACTCCATGCAGAAAAGATTCCTGGCTGGTATTCAAACCGAGGACCTTCCTTCTCCAAGGCAGAACTAATTTGCTTATACTTAGATATTTTTAATTATTCTCTGTTACCTGTTCTATTTTTTCATTTGTTTATTTTGTATCCCAACGCAATATAATTTTGCAATGCATCTTGGACCTAATGTCTGAATAATGTCATAAAATGTGAATTTAAATCAACAAAACATGTAGAACCTCAGCTAACATCCACCAGTGGAATAATCACCACAGACGATGTTTACACAAACATTCCTAGCGGCTACAAAGTCTTCCCACATCTTCATTTTGGTCTGTCACAACATATTCTGCTGTTTCCCCAGCTACACTGACTCCACTTGACAAAAAGTTGAACATCATCAGCAAATGCATTGGAAGATCTATGGAGGGTCATCCCTGACAACCACATGTGTCATGATCTGCAATTAATGTTTTGTTCCAGCTTTCACTCCGTTAGAGCAGATGATAGATCTGATTTCACTGTTCAGGAGACACACAAGCCTCATTTAGGCATGAGTCAGTGTTATATGTTTACACGGTGCTTTAGATGATGCAGAACTGCCTAGATTAGATGTCTCACATCAACAAATAAAAATTCGCCATGGCCACAAAATGACAGTAAATCATGCAAACAAATGAAAGCCCAAACCAACCAGCAAAGGCAGCTTTTATCCTTTTTTCTATTAGACGATTGTACTTGGTTTGTCTCAGAATTGCAGGCATACCGTGTGGAGAAATTGGTGCCCTACACAGACCCAGGCAGTTTTACTCTACAAAAATAAATTTTTAAGATACTAATTGTGTCCTTGACCATTTGTCCTCAAAGTAGACAGATCACATCAACAGAATAGGAACGTGTGCTTGAGTGATCGTCAGCTATTTGGATTTGTTGCATGAGTTTTTGTTTGAGAAGTGTGTATGGAGAGGTAAAGGTCATTTTACTTATATAGCACATTTTCATTTTGAAAAGTAGCACATTTTCAAAATGTGCTACTTATATAGCACATTTTGAACTGCCCTCAAGGCAGTTCAAAGTGCTGCTTTGAACTGCCTTGAGGGTAAATCTGTAAGAACTTGTCACCTGGAGGTTTTGATGTTGGTAGAACTGTGAGAAGGGTAAAAAGCTTGCAACGCTCCGCCCGCAAGAGCAGCAAAACCCAATTAGACACAGCTCCTGGCTTCACCTCAGACATACAGACACTAGGCGCCCCCTCAGACCAGGGATTCGGCCGGCAAAGAGGTAGGTCACAGTAAAGCACACAAGCAGCAGCCCACAAGCCGGAGAGACACAAGGAGACAGACTCTGGGTACCAAACTCTATAGCCTGTAACCGCTGCCACTCCCCATAGTCCAAACCTTAAACATGGTCACCCCAGCAAGACTGCCCAGAATCGAGTAAGACAGACCCCAACCCACAAGGAAGATCCCTAACTAATAATAATTCTTCTTTATTTGAGAGCTAAAAGTTGACAGAATAATTGTAGATATTAGTTGCCATATTTAAATATTTGTGCAAGGAAACGACACGTTTTAATTGAAAGTTTTGTTTGACAGTCAAATTGTAAGTGATGCTGTGCTTTGAGAACGGGACACTTTCTCCACGTCACCAAGATATGAAGTTTCTTTTGTTATCATAAAAGAACAACGTCAGCCGTTGAGCATGAATCCTCGTTTCCAACCAGAGTTCCAGTCTCAAGCTGCCAAGCTGCTCATAACAGAGAAACACAGATTAAAGCGTAAAACTGACAGAATATCTTCCTGGAAATGAAGACCAGAGTTCTATTTGTGAAAAAAACATTATAAAATGTATTGTAGACTGTAAAACAGTGACAGGCACACAGAGTACTGTACTTAGATGTTATTCGCTCAAGATGTAGTGTGTAGATATTGCAGCTCATCTAGTGAAGATGTGAAAGATGTGATGGTAACTATGTGGTCCCGGCTCATTCTTCTTTGTTTTAACAGCCCTGTGACTAGACGTCTACTGCGTACAGCATCTAGAGACCAACCTGACTGAGAGCTGACCATCTACTCAGTTACCATCCCACATGGCAGTCAGTTGAGCTTCCCTAAATTAAAGTGTGATCAACCATAAAACAGATTTTCTGTTTTAGGCTTGAAGTTCAAGTTCAAGTTCATATCACAGTCTGGTTTTAAGAATTTTCACTCTAAATTAAGAAACAACAATGTTTATTGGACCTCAGAAAATTCTCCTCTTTGTCTTTTTATAAAGAATGATGTATCTGAATTTGTAGGGTAGTCAGCCTTAAAGTTGGCATCAGATTCATTGTTTCCAGTCAATATAAAATAAATGTGTATCTCACTGTTTTTTTAAGGAAATCTAAACTACATTTGGTGCCTAATAGTTCAAAATTGAATTGAAATACTAGCTGTGGAGGAGAAACAACAGCCATCCTTCCAAATTTTTCAGACTTAAGTCTGCAATTGCTGCCAAAATTGCATCAACAAGACATTAAGCAAAGCTTTTGAACTCTTATCTATTTATCTAAATGACTTTTTTTTGGTTTCTCCTTTTGATACATTTGCAAAACACTCTTTCCACAATGTCATAATGTGTTTGTGTGTAGAAGGATGAGGAAAGAAATGATTTTAGTTTACGAGCTTATTTGGAATAAGACTGCTTGTGTTCACTGCATAGCAAAATGTGGAAAAAGTGAAGCTGAGTGAAAACTTCCTGGATGCACTGCAACTCTTAGTTCTTGCCACTTAAATTGCAAGGCATAAAAAATCATTTGCCAGATCCTTGATCTGCTTTTTAAGTCAATTCTCAGATTTCTTATCTGACTCAGGCTCCAAGTACTCATAAGGTCATGATGTCGGGTGATTTTTCATAGAAAAAGACGGTCTTGATGTTGCCTTTGACCCCATTAGCATTGCCCAAAGCAAACCCACACACTCTAAGTAAAGCAAGTAAGTAGGAATCAAAACTGAACTTTTTCACCTGTTCAAAAATACAACTTACATTACGCATCATCATCTCACAGCGAAACAGAAGGGTGGCAGCATTATGCTGTGGAGATGCTGCTCTTGAACTTTCCTTTCATTTAAGAATTATGTAGTTATTTCTGTCAGAGTGTGAAAAATGATGCATTCAACATTTCTTTTACCTGCTGTATTGTTTCATTTAGTGAAATGAGCTAATGAAGTAAATTATCATTTTAATAATGAGTCTAATGTCTCAATAACATACAATGTGTGACATTTAATATGACTGTAAAAATTTAATGGGGTGTTTGTTTATTATTATTATTTAGCTAATTTAAGTGAAAGGATTAAAAGTGTTTGACAGTCGTTACATTTCTGATTGTGAACACAAGCAGTACAAACCAGATCATTGTACACATCACATGCACCACTATACAATACATTATTACACAGTCAGACTCTCGTGTTTTTCCAGTTCTGCTAATATTTCACATAAAAAGAGTGATCTCATTTCTATGAAGTGAATAATAAAGATGGGAAAGGCATTCTTGGTTTGATCCAGTGTCTTGCGCATATTTTCCTAGAGCTCTGAGTGACTGTTTGCAGATATGGGCCGAGGCTGATAACACAGAACCAGAGACGACCTGAGGGATGCAGAGTGGGAGTGAAGCGGCTCGGCTGCTTTCAGGTGCTTCCAGGAATAGCAGAGCTGATAATGGCACCGGCTAGTGAAACGGCCAATGATGCCAGTTGATGGAAAACACAGTCAGCCAATTACAGCCTTCATATCTAATCAACGGGGTTGAGAGGGTGTCCTCCCGTTCACCATCTGTCTCAATTTGGAGTCTCTGTCAGGAGCTGTTGCTTCATTACGGGGATGGGGGAATGGTGGGTTCTGATTGATCTCAGTGTGTCTTAAAGAGACCAACAGGATCAGGTATGTGGTGAAGCCTGATCTCCACACACACTGATTATCCAGGCAGTGGATGTGGACCCAGGATTTAATTAGACACTCAGACTCATCCTCTCCCCCTCAGACACATAAATGCAAACACACATATGGAGGTACGACGGAAGCAGTAGCTGCATTTCCACTGACTATAATTGCATAAATTGACATTGCGAAAATAAATTCACTTAATAGAAACACAGCAATTTAGAAAAAAAAGTTTTTTTGAGAAAACTTTTTGGGGTTAGGATGAGGTGGGTTTTATTGAAAATATAAAAATTGGCTTACTTCGCAAAACTGAATGGAAACTCTTTTTCACGTCACACAGGTCACATGATCAACCTTTTACTACTGGCGAAAACCACAAAGAAGAAGGCAACAGGAAATAGTTGGAGGATGATGGTGCAGCATGTTTCCTAATGACTTATTGCTTGAAGTAACTAATTCACATGTGATTTTAATTATGTTTCTTACTTAATGGAAACACCGCAATTGCGAAATTTAGTTTTTGGCAGAATATAAACAAAGTTTTGTGCACATTCGCAGTGGAAACGCAGCCGGTGTCTAGTAAGGCAGCTCATCTCACCATGTTTAAGATGGAGGCCATATTGTTTCTTTGCTATCCTCTCAGAAGTTCTTGTTCCCTTTAATGTGAAAGCGACAAGTGACTCTTCTCTGTCAATGCCAGTAATAACAATTAAATAAAAATATGAAGCATAAAATAAGTGACTGAAATAAATCTTCAATTCTCTATTTAGTCTTTGCCTCTCTGGCTGAGGATTGGTCTCAGTCAGGAAGCTCATCTGGATGCTTTCCTCCATTCTTCCTGCTAAACTCTTCAGACTGACAGGTTGTGTGAGGATCAACTCTGAACTGACTTTATCAAGTACAGTCACAAATGCTCTATGGGATGAAGGTCTGAGCTTTGACTGGTGTGGCCTAGTCAAAGCCCAGACCTTCATCCCATAGAGAATTTGGGCTTGGGCTTTGACCTTGTTGTTGACCTTATTAGATAAGACCTTGTTGTCTTCAAGCCATGTTAGCTGTGTAGCTTTATTTGAGATAAAGCCACGAGGCCTTTCATATGGGATTGATGAAAAGCCTTGTATTTCTACAGAGGAACATTATTCACACTGCCCACATCATCACACTGCCTCTACCAAAGCGTGTTTGGCATTTAGAAGAAAGGATTTGGAAAGTTGTTCATGCTCCACTATGCTGTTCAAACCACCAGTGCATTTTGCTACGTGGCACCATTTTCACCAAAACAAACAAACTTTCCAAGACTCTAAGATTTATTGCCAAGAAAACAGTAAAAACAAGAAACTAATCAACCAAACACACATTACTATCTTCAGCTACACCCCGTTTAAGATTTCACTTATAAAACAAATACATGGAAGAATACTGTGGTCCTCACTAGGTGTTAATCCAATGGAAACATTCTATTTTTAATTGAACATTTAACTTAACATAAATCAGATGCACTCAATCATGACATTGAAATATTTGACTCCTCAATCACACAAACATTGTGCAAATCTATAAAGACTGTGAGGACCCGTTCAACTGACCATTTTTCAAGCAGTCAGCTGGGTATGGAGTTCATTTGGTGAAGTGTTGTGTTGTTTTTCTACCTTTTAGGACCGTGGTCCAGAAGTTCAAATTTAGTTAGAAAATACCCAGATAGATTTTCCTTGAATGTTTAGGGAGATTTTAGCCAAACCTGAAAGTTTCCTTTGAAACCACTGCTTGGTGGAAGATTTTTGCCACATTCAGGACACAACCAGTGTAGGAAGTTTCAGTTGTTCCAGTGTTACTGTCAATCTCTTTATTCACTTCAATTTAACTGAATTCAAACTCAAAAATCCATTATTGATGTCAATAAAGCCTCTATGGCCAATTAGTCTCATGTTTTCATCAGATATGGAGAAATGATTCACAGGACTCTTGTGGCTCCAAATTAATATGATTTGAACTTTTTTTTCCTTCTGACCAATACATTCATACCTAAGCCTTTGTAATATCTCCGTCTGTACACTAGTCTGAAAGATGAAATTGGGTAAAGGTGCGTTCACACCAGCTCCATCTAGTTCCCTTTAATGGAACTTAAGTCCAGTTTATCTGGGAAGGTGTGAATCGAACTGGTCTGCTTACAGACCTCCGTCTGGGTTCAGTTGAAGTGAACTCTGGTGAGGTCTGAATGTATATGTGAATGTCAAGGGAACTGGAGACAGCTCCAAAAGCAGGTAGCGGACTATAGAGCAGGGCATTCTGGGTAAATACAACTAAAGCAAATGCTCAAGTGTTGTGCCAGCAGGAGAAATGGTTCATAATCTTCACCAAAGACAAAAGAGAAATCCTGCAACTAATATAATCTGACAGAACTCTGTTTTAGTTTACATTTCATAAAGATGGAAGTTGCGTTCAGTGTCTTCTTCAGAGGTTTTCATGTCGTTTCCTTCAGTGGCTATTGCAGCGCCCCCATAGGTGAGGGAGTGAACAGTTGCTCAGCAGCTGAACATTTTTTAACAGCTTTTTATTTTTGATACAAATACATGGTATACAAACACATAGTATTTGTATTAAAAATTATTTAACACAAAGACCAAGGAAAACAGCAGAAAGGTTTGGAGGAGATTAAAACAATCTCTCCTGCTTTGAACATTTGGTGGAGAACTGTTCAATCCATCATCTGAAAACTGGAAGACTGTGGCAAATCTACAAAGACATGGCTGAGGAGTATTAACCACTTAAAGAACAGAGACTTTTAACATGAATAACCTCATGGTAGTTCTGGAGGAGCTACAGACATTCAGTGCTCAAGGGAAGGAAATCCACCTTTATTAAAGAATGGTGTTGAGAAGGCCATTAGAGACAGGCCTTACACAGGACGACCCGAACTCCAGATATATCCCTGTTCCAACACACCTGCATTAAATTACTCCTTACCAGGAAACTGCAGTACTTGATAAGATGCTGAGAAGGCAAGTCAGCTGTTTTTATCTTGTTCTTGAAGCAGGTATCTAAAATCTGGAAGACATAGACTACCGGGGCGGGTATCAGCATGTGCTAATGTGCCTAAATCCACTTGAAAGTGTGAGGTAATTCTTGTCATTCCCAGACACTCTATAACCAGTCTGACCAAGTTTCAGACATTTTTCAAGGAAGATTGGACAAATAATGCAGCTTCTGCATGTGCAAAGCAAGTAGACATACCCCAACACACATACATGCACACACACCCAGATGTACACAATAGAACACTGCAGCTCAGTAAAACAACCCATCACTTTCCCTCATTAATTGAAACTGACAGGAAGTAAAATGCAGGTGAATATTCTAAACCAGAGCAGTGACACGCATCAGCCTCTCTGTCCTATTGTAGTTCTTCTACTGATATAGTTATTGGTCAAGTTGTCTCTGTGACTGAATAACCAGTTTAAATGCACATTACGGCTGGATAGTAAGTCAATAACAATATATATTGCTATCAATATCAATAGATAATATGTGTTATGCTATGCATTATTCAGTATGTAGAATATTCACTGAACTCTGATCCAGAACCGCACAGCATTCTGGGAGATGTAGGCAGAGGAAAGGCTTGAGCTGCTCACCCTCTCACACGCCTCTGACCTCTCAACCTCAAAGTGGGCAGCATCAACTAATCCATTCACTCTTTTGTTACCCAGCAACAAGCTGTTGACTAACATGTGGAGCAGCAGTTCCATGTTTCGTCTCGTAACTACTTAGAAATAAAAAAGAGGAAGTTGTGGCTAAAACATGAAAGGCTGTGCCACTAGTTTGGCTGTATTTCCACTATTGAAAATCTAAAAAAAACTGATCAATAATTATCAATATAAATAATTATCGATACAGACTGATATGAAATGCTTATATTGTGATAGGTTTTTCAGCTCTATCGTCAAGCCCTAATGCAACGGCGACACAGACAGTCAAAGGGGAACAGAGGCTCCATCCCTCTTTGGTCAGATGAAAGAAGCTTTAGTCTCAACCTTTCAGCCAGCAGGTCTAGTAACAGTCTGTTTCACCAGGACAAAGCTGATGTAGTTTTTAGGTCATAAAAATGTAAAAAACTGGCATGTTGCAACCACGTTTGAGCAGAAATGACATTGGCTTGTTCGTCAGTGAGCCCCAGGAAGTGTTAGGTGACAGGAACTTACCCTCACACTGCTTCCCATCTCCAGTGTAGCCCGGCTTGCAGATGCAGTTGTAAGAGTTGGGCGTGTTCTGGCAGAGGGCGTCGATGTGGCAGTCATCTGAACCTTCTGCACACTCGTCTGCATCTGCACAAGCAGCAAACATCAATACCTCATTAGAGCCGAGTCACTGAGAATTCAGTGAGCTCACAGTGTTTCATTATGACTAATGGCACTCGGCTCCGACGGGCTGGATCCTCATCTGCACCAAAATGAGAAGCTCAAAAGGACAGCGGTGTGGTCAGAGGGGCAGCTGATGAAATATTTCTTGCAGAAACTTGCAGAAGAATTTAAATGATGGCTTACAGAACAGCACCGCGTTGGTACTGCAGCTGTGCCTCACCTTAGTTATGGATAAAAGTGCAAGAAAAAAATGTCAGGTTTGTAAACCAGGCAGTAATAGCCAATAAATTAGAATATATGTTCCAATGAGTCTCGTTGTCTGAAGACAACCTTTAACCAGGAGTTAAACGTTATTTTCATTAAGCCCACATTTCTGTTTTTCAAAATAGTTTTTATTGATTTATTAAATGTAATATTAGATAAATATTACATAATTTCATCATTATTTAGTTCAGTGGTTTCCAAACATTTTCTGGGCCCCTATGGATTACAAATGAACGAGGCGTGTGAAGGGGGGAGGATTCTCAGACTCCCTGTCTCTAACAAGGGGGGGGAATCGACTTTTTGGGGGGCAAAATAAATGTACGGAGCTGAACATAGACAACAACATCGGTAGTCTACATAATACCTGTTAAGCTTAAGGTGCTGTATTGATATTAGCCAGTCATCTTTTAGCTAACTTTACCTGCATCCAATAGCTTTACTCAACAGTCGGTTAGTTTGGGAAAAACTGTGAAAAGTTCTTTGCGTTTTGCTGGTTTGCTGCCATGACTCTAACACACCTGTAGCTCCGCCCAGCAGCATCAGGTCTCCTTCACTTCCGCACAGGTTTAAACACAGCGCGAGCGTCGTAGCTCATGTTGCGTTTAAAGGCGGATCGGAAAAACAGATTACCACGTGTTAACAACGGATTAAACAGTTTTAACTGCTGAGAAAAGTGACAGAGGACACAGATATGGGAAGTGTGGAAGCCCCTAGTTTATCAAATTGACAGAGGAATAACAGAGAGTTGCCCGTTGTTAGGTAAAAACCAAGCGCATACAGTGTTCATGTTTTGTTTTGTCATCCAGACAGCTTCCACCCCAAACCCCCAGGGGCGCCCCACAGTTAGGGAACCTCTGACTTAGTTAGTTATTGTTAATATCATTGTTACTTAATATCATTTAAATGTTTTTATGAGCTGTAACTGGAAGAATCACCATAATTAACAGATATGAAGGATTCATATCTGGATGTTATCAATCTATATGATGTGGTTCAGTAATTGAGAAAGTTCCTAAATTAAATTATTTTTTTTAATATTCTAATTTGGGCTGCGCAGTGGCGCAGTTGGTAGAGCTGTTGCCTTGCAGCAAGAAGGTTCTGGGTTCAATTTCCAATCTTCTGCATTGAGTTTGCATGTTCTCCCTGTGTATGGTGGGTTTTCTCTGGGCACTCCAGCTTCCTCACAGCCCCAAAAAACATGGCTGTTGGGTTAATTAGTCTGTCTAAATTGTCCCTAGGTGTGAGTGTGTGCATGGTTGTGTGTCCTGTGTGTCTCTGTGTTGCCTTGCGACAGACTGGTGACCTGTCCAGGGTGACCCCGCCTCCCGCCCAGAACATCAGCTGGAGATAGGCACCAGCAACCCTCCTGACCCCACCAAGGGACAAGGGTGTATAGAAAATGAATGGATGGAATATTCTAATTTATTGAATGGGTCCAAAGACTGTTGGAGTCTTTGGATTGTTGGAGTCCAACAGTCTTTGGACTTGAGAATTTGCCGCTAAATTCTCCAGTAAAGAAAATGAAAAAATTAATATATTTTGACCCTCTAACTCCATTGATGCATTGAATCAGTGATGATGAGTTTTCTTCTATTTTTTTAAAGAAACACTGAAACCGTTTTTCATTTCAGCTTATTCATCATGGAACCTGAACCTTTGAGAATTTCATACAATATTGCTGAAGCTTAATAAATCAAGTTGGAGGCATGTCAAAATGAAAATGATTTTATTCATAAATATTTGCTTTGTGAAAGTAATGTTTAAATTTGAAGATGTTTTTTTTTTTAAAACTACTTGCAAACTGTTTTTAGGAGTGAATGTGTCCAGTCAGCCATTATTCTTGTTGCATGTTCACACAGCTCTGAACCCAGTGATTCCCCAGTGATTCCCAGCACACGTTTTCTGTCCATGGCTCTATATATCTTGACATGAAGGTCATGAAAAGCCTCAGCTCTCCCTGAAGCATCATGAAGTTCTGCCAGCCCGGTGAGGAGTTTTCCCCTTGGCTAAAGGTCAGTGTGTCCCTCTTCTATCAAATTCTCTGCTGACCTGTACATGTTGGTGTTTTTGGTACAGTTGGAGTCAGATCTACTGCCAACATCATCATAATCTCCCCACTGATTTTTTTGTCATGTCAGGAAGCTCTTGTGTTTTGTGATATTTCATAAATGGCAAAGTGCATTAAAAAAACAAGATCTCTCAAACACCCAACAGAGACCAGGAAGAGTCATGATTTTTATTAACATGACATGGTCAGAACTAAACTGCCCATTTAAGCAGCAAGACAGCCATAAGTAAGGATATGGTTAATTCCACATACAAAATACACAAAATGCTTCTCGAATGATTAGTAATTTAAAACTTTCAGTTTCTCTTTAAAATCAAACTGTAACAATTTACGGAATGATTCAAGAACCTCATATTCATTGAGGAAAATTATCTGGATTGAGATTTCAATAAATAATGTTACTATTTAGCAAACTGTGTTCTGGTCAGATGATTATTTGTGTTGCGCAATGCTCTCATTTCTACCAATCGGCTTTTGATGAACACTAAGTGCTATTAGCAGTTAAGGACAGAACAAAGCGCCGCAAAGAAAGAGACACAGAGTGTCTGACCTGTGAGATCACTTTAAATTAGAAAAACTTTTTTAAGTTAACCAAATTGTCCCTAGGTGTGTGTATGTGTGTTTGTCCTGATTACTCGCTTACTAAAATAATCATTTAGAACAGCCCTCAAACAAACTAATCGTCAGATTCAGCACTAACTAGAAAAACTCAAACTAACGTCAGTGGCAAAATAGAAATTCCATTTTCCTCAGATTGTGAAATAAAAGCAGCAGAAGAGCCTGCTGAGCATTTGACAACTTCCTGGAAAAAAAAGATTACAGCACTTTAAAGAAAAATGTTTAACACCAAGTCAGCTGGGTCTTCCAGCCTCAATGTGAACTGATTTGCAACTTTGACTGATTCTTATTCTCTGTCTTCCCTCCCATGAGTGTTCAGTAAGGCCCAGACTATTCTGCATGAGGAAGGATCACAAGCCAAGATCTGGCAGCTGAGGACACGGCAGACAGGCGGCTTTAGGGCTCCTCAATTGATCAGGTTATTGATAGAGGAGCTGGTCTCATCTGGTCTTAAGTCTGGCGATGGAAAGACGCTTCATTACAAACGCAAATCACATATAGACGTTTTGGTCCATGCTGTCCAGTGAGTCAGTCCGTAAATGTTTCCCCCAAACGTCTGACCCTTACAAGTATGTAATAATAATAGAAAAACAATAAGTGAGTGAGGAAAGGGAAGTGTGAAATGGAAGAACCAAGTAGCAACAAGTCTCCTGTGTGTTTAGGGGTTGGGGACATCCAGCCCCCCCACACCCCCCGTCAGCCTGCTGGTGGCAGATTGTCTCCTTAATGACTCTCCACCCAGAACAATGTGCTGCTCCTGCTGCAGGGTCGATACTGGGCCCCTGCTGCCTGCTTCTCCTGGGACTTATGACAGCACCAGTTCCAACCCACTGCTTCCTACCACTTCCAAAAGCAACATTTACACACACACATATACAGACACACACACACGCCCACACACACACATCGATTATTATTGACACTGGCTTGACTCCGATTCACTTTTTGTAACCCAGTTTGTGTCTATCCCTAAACATGTACATAACACTTACCTCAAAAGAAGTTTAAGTCGGACTTTAGCCATATCCTGGTAAAAAACTAACTTGTTCTATGCTGCTTGCTTCTACCGGAGGGCCTGGACTCTCAGTTTTTGAGCAACAATTGTTTCCTGGAGGCACTAGCTCTGTTGAAGTTTTAATTTTAGTCTAACTTTAACACAACCGAACTCCACTACAAAGAGACAAGGGCCAAGCCAAACCAGGTGACTGTTGATGTTAATTCAATATTTGGTACTGTGACCAACTCAGACTGAATGACTTCCTCCACTGCCATCACTAAAACTACAGACGGACTACAATTCTGAAGCAGAGCAGAAAATCAACACCATCGTTCATGTCTCCTTCTGTTCGTTGATTGGCCCGCTGGAAAAAAATTTCACTGGAGAAATCATGCTCAATAGGAGAAATCCCAGACAACGTACTGAAGGAAGATGAGGATCAAGTGGAAGTGAGTCATAAGGCACTGGGATGTAAACCCAGAACCTTCCTGCTGTAGTTAACAGAGAAATGTCTTCATGTTTTGATTGGTTTGAACTCATGAAGTTCCCACTTGAATCATTTCTGCTGATTGTGTCTGGAATCACATTTTATGTCAGCGGTAAATGTAAACACATCAGCAATGAAGAGTTAAAGTGACTCTTTCCCAGCTCTACCTGATCTATAGTGAAAAGCTTCACATCTAGATTTCACTGCCCCTCAGCAAAAAAATCAGAGAAACAAATCTGCTGCCACAATTAATCTACAAGTTTTTTTAAAAAAATTGACAAAAGTGCCAAGTACAAAACGTGCTATGAAATAGTCCTTTTTTTGTTTTTATTATAAACTATGTTCCCCTTCCCCTTTTCCTCCATTAATTACAAAAACATTTTTCATGTCACCATGGATTTTTAGTGGTGTTGAGATAAGAGCCACATCTAATAGGACAGAAACTAGCTCTGCAAAGGATGAAACATGGTAATGGGAACATCATGTTATGGGGAAGCTGGCCAGAGCTTACAGGCCATTTTTTTTGTAATAATTGTATTAATTAATTCATTTACTTATTTATTTTACTTTTTACATGTTAAACAATAAACTAAAGATGGAATATTTTCATAAAAGAAACAAGGCAGCCTGATTTTTGTAGAAAGAATTATTTGTAATTCATGCAGGATCTAATATGTAAAAAGGTCCCCAGACTTATTAAAATACATTTCTACTCTTAATTAGTCATTTTTAAGTCATTCTGAGGGCCTCAAATGGCTCCCAGCTACTTGAGGCTTTTCATTTAGATCAAGTCATATTGCAATTAGGTTAAGCAAATACCACAGAATCAAAAGAAAAAAAATAAATGTAGGGTCATATCTGCTGGGTCCGATCCTGCCCAGGGCCCCACAGAGGCTTCGCCCGGCTCTGGACGCGGTAACATAGAGAAACAGGAATGAAAGCAGAGCAGCGCTTAACCCGGGGATCAAGCTGCGGTTTCCGATCGGAGCGCAGCAACTTCAGAACAGTCGGAGATTCAGAGCTGAAATTTGATCAAAACGCGACCATTTAGTCGCCCTTTTTATGTCACAAGGCCAAATTATTTACAAAATACGTTCATGTCACCGCTCAGTTTTACTGGTGGCGAAGGTTTTTCTGCATCTATCCTGACTGAACCTTACAGCCAAAACTGAATGTCAACTTGATATTCCAGCCGTAATAACGGGAAGTTTCACCAGATCTATCAGCACTTTGGGATTTTTTTTTTTTTTTTTTTTTGCTGCTGTTTGTTTATTTCTTTAGAAGTTTATCATGTTGGAATATGTCTCGCAGTTTGACATTCATATTTCCATCATTTCCTCCTTTAAAGGACAGAAGAAAAAAGAAACCGGTAAAAGCGAAGAAGCCGCTGAAGAGCAGAAAGTCTTAGGGATCCGATCCGAGCCGGACTGACACGGCAGAGGAGAAACGGGAGCTTCTTACCTGCGAGCCCGACATTCCCCATCACCCTGCGAGTATTTATGAGGAGGAGAAACAAACAAACGTCCCGGGAAAAACAGGCGCTCCGCATGTTGACAGGCGATGTGAGGATCCAGCGGGGCTTTTGACGGCTTTCAGACCTGGACTGGCCGCTGGTGTGTGTGTGTGTGTGTGTGTGTGTGTGTGTGTGTGTGTGTGTGTGTGTGTGTGTGTGTGTGTGTGTGTGT